>JAXCGZ010002295.1:0-12500 GCA_037179515.1 Halocaridina rubra | reverse complement strand
GTGATAAAAGCTGGATGCCCTTCCTTACTCCCAGCGGAGGGCTCGAATCTGCATTAGTTTCTTCCCAACTCGCGTACTCTACTACTGAACCACAGCAGAACCCTATCATCTATATTATTTTTCTGTGCCTACATCAACACTGAATATTCTTGGATATTCATTACATATCTCTTATTATCCTTTCACAGCTGACAAGTCACAGCACTCCTCATCGCTGTTTCTCTTCACTTCATATATTCTTCGTGTCCAGGCCCGATGAGGGCTGTTTTATGTTATTATTTTTTTGGTCCGTCCTGGTATTAAAAAAAAAAAAATAAATAAATAAATAAATAAAATAAAATAATATATATATATATATATATATATATATATATATATATATATATATATATATATATATATATATATATATATATATATATATATATATATATATATATATAAACTGCTTAAACCATATCCCAGTTTAAAACTACCAAAACACTTGATTAAGTCAATTATTGAATGGTGTTTTCCACTTTTTGTCTTGTTCTTAAATTAAGGATTGAATAAAGGATTCAGAAGTGCTCTCTCTCTCTCTCTCTCTCTCTCTCTCTCTCTCTCTCTCTCTCTCTCTCTCTCTCTCTCTCTCATTGGTTATGAAACTGAAATTGTTCTTGTTATTTTAACCAAAGGCATTATATCCAAAATGTCTGCCTGTTCTGGTGTCGTGATGTGTCCTTGAAAAGCTTGCTGCACTGGATAGGTCACCTGCCAAGTTGGGCTGCAATGAATCCTCTAATAGCAAGGGAAAGAGGGTGATGAATGCTAGGAAGGGGGGATGGGGGCATTAAAGGTACTAAGCCATGGAAATGGGGTGGAGCGAACATTGGGATAGGTACAACGGAAACCCTGATAGCAAGGGAAAGGGAAAATAATAGTTTGATTATCATGACCAGGGAAAGAAACATACTTACATATCTATTGTAATAAATGTCTTTTATCACTAAATGGGTACTCATAAAATGACTGCTATCTGAGAGTAAGTGAAAAATATGAGGATCACTGTCTACAAATGAAAGTTTACTAGATTGGCAACACGACGTTCTTCATATACTATGAAATGGAGGTAACTTGAGAAACCCGGAGCTGTCAACAGGCGAGGGAAGGTTTGGTATAAAAGCCAGCTCAACCTGGATGACATCGAGCAGTTCTGTCCGATAACTCCAGTCATGAAGATCATCTTCTTTGGTAAGCCTTGAGTAAAAATATAAATCACATTTATGAAAAAAAATAACTTATTCCATCCAATTGCCAACTTGTACCTGCATTTTTCATTCCTTTTGATACAACATCCTGTTATCATCAAATTTATCAAGCTTTAATAATACATAGTTAAGACTTCAACCTACTATAAAGTGCTCTTGAATTTTGGAAAAAAACAGAGTGTCTGACCCAAAAAAATTCAAATAGTATGTCCCACA
Organism: Halocaridina rubra; assembly: GCA_037179515.1. Taxonomy (NCBI): domain Eukaryota; kingdom Metazoa; phylum Arthropoda; class Malacostraca; order Decapoda; family Atyidae; genus Halocaridina; species Halocaridina rubra. Next base: position 11,037 of record JAXCGZ010002295.1, on the reverse strand, counting down.
ACCCTCAGTTATATAATATGCAAAAAAAAAAAGAAAAAATTAATCTTTAAGGGAATTGTGACTTACTGATTTACAAACACTATGTATGAGGGAATCCCCTCCTCTGTATTTTCTTCCCACAAAGAGGCAAGGTATTTTGCTTTGACTCCGCCACCCCCCTTAAAAGGGTAAAGCTAGGTAGATGTACGAATACCCTTAGTTATGCAATAATTTCAAACAAAGTAATCTTTAGAGAAAAAGTAAAAGCCATCCATTTTTAATCATATATAAAAATCTAAATAAAATCAAGTTGAAGTCCTGTTTACATAATGAAGAAGCAAGCCAAAACTCCAGCAATATTACACGTCGCAGTACATACAACTTCTAATGTCAATCCAAAATATATAAATGCGGATGAAACTCGACTCGGGAATCGACAGATCCGTGATCGAGCCCACCGTGGGTGGGTTAGGAAAGGTATTTAGCCTAAATTCCACAACCACAATTTGGTCTATGCCAGCTCCCAAAATAGAGATTAACACACACACTTGAAAATAATAATTACTGATTAATAACACATGTTTCTGTAATACAGTGATCACGGCATATAAAAGCATACATTTATGAAAAGCAGTCACATAATACACAAATAGCTGTCAGTCAGTGAAACAAAATTGCAGTTAAATCTCTGATATGCAAATGCTCATTCATTCCCGAGGATTGATAATAATAATAATAATAATAATAATAATAATAATAATAATAATAATAATAATAATAATAATAATAATAATAATAATAATAATAATAATAATAATGTTGAAAAGAAGCTTATCAAATATTATTTCAGTGTTTGGGTTTGAAGGCCATAAGCGGGTCTTATTTGAATATATATATATATATATATATATATATATATATATATATATATATAATATATATATATAATATATATATATATATATATATATATATATATATAAATACATATACATATATATATATATATATATATATATATATATATATATATATATATATATATATATATATATATATATAAACACTAGGATTTCTTAACTGCTACGATTATCTCCATCCAATATATATGAGAAATTTTTTGAACACAAAGCGCGATAATACTTGTTTTATTTTAATTTCGATTATATTCGTTTTCAGTCCCCCTGTTTCTGTTGGCTTCAGCCGCCAAGCTAGACAATCTCTCTGGTGCCAATCAAGAAGAACAATATTTTGAACGAACCCCAAATAACAATCTTGTGCATATCAAATATGGCCAAGAACAAGGATTATCTTCATCAGCAAACCTAAACCAACAATTTCGTTCTCAAAGCCAACAAAGTGGAAGTGAATATCATCAGAGCAGCCGATTTTCATCACAGGACCAACAGAGAAACAGAAATCAGTTCTCTACTCAGGGTCAGCAAGGTATCAGGAGCCAGTTTGAAAGACAAAGCCAGCAGAGTAGCAGGAATACTTTCTCCACTCAGAATCAGGGTGAAAGAAATCAGTTTTTGACTCAGAATCAGGGAGACAGAAGGAATCAGTACTCTCAAAATCAGCAGACTGACAGGAATCAGTTCCTCTCTCAGAGACAAGACCAGCAATTCAATCAGAATCAATTGTCTGTTCAAAGACAACAAGACATCGGGAATCAATTCTCTACTCAGAACCAACAAAACTATAGAGATCAATACTCTGCCTCAAACCAACAAAGCAGAAACCAATACTCTTCTCAGAGAAATATAAACCAACAAAACAATATCGGACAGCTTACATCATCAAATCAGCAAAGCAGAAACCAATTTGCAAGCCAAAACCAGCAGACCAGCAGAAATCAGTTTTCTAATAACCAACAGATCAACAGGAATCAGTTCTCTAGCCAAATACAGCAAGATAGAGACCAGGGTTTCACACAAAGGCAACAAACAGTTTCAAATCAATTCACAAGCCAAAACCAACAGACAAATAGGGATCAATTCTCTGGATTCCAAGGATCTAGGCAAACTCAGTTCAATACACAAGGTATTTCTCAAAGATATAGTTTCAACAATAACCGATATTCAAACCCTGATCTAGTTGACATCAAGCCAGGTAACCCAGAATCAGCTTTCCAATCTCAAAACCAACAAAGAACTCAATTCCAGAGGACACAGAATCAAGGAAGCAGTTTTCAAATTGAGCAAAACCAGAGACCCAACAATTTTGGAGTTCAATCTCATATTCAAGGCAGTAGTAGATTCCAATCTAACCAAAACCAATTTAACTTAAACAGGCCTAGCACCACATTTCAAACAAACCAAGTAAGTAACCAATTCCAAGGCAATCAGAACCAACAAAGTAACACATTCCAAATAAACCAAAGAAACAACCAATTTCAGAATTTCCAAAACAAGGGAAGCAGCAGTTTCCAGCATTCATCAAGACAGCCCTCTGTATCCAATCAGTATAGACAAAACCAATTAAGCTCTAGTTTCCAGACACAAGACAGAGTTTTAAGTAGCTTCCAGACTAACCAAGGGCTCAGAGAAAACTTCCAAAACTCCCAAAATAACCAAGGTCAAAACAGATTTGGATTTGAAAAGCAGCAACAAATTTCTGGAAATCAATTCCAAACTTCAAACAGCTTCCAAAACAATCAAAATAATCAGCTTTCTCAACAATTCGATACAACACAGGTAGGATACTGCTACTTGCATAGTCCTTGGAAAATATATGACATTGTATTTTCTCCGTATTTTCTTAGGCTTTTGTGTTTGTCTTTGTAGTTACATTAAAGCACTGGAATCAATTTTCCTTGGTTTGCAGATGAAGGAGATTGCTGGGCACATCCAAAGCATCGAAGGGGATATAATTTTGGGAGTGTTCCGATCATTTTATGTTCCACAAAGTTCCAATCTTTATGAAGGCACCATCTCTTCATCCTTCTCGTGAGTAAATTCGCAATTAAAAACAAAAGTTTTACTGTCTTTTATCACATGAATGCAGTATCTATAGAACACCAATGGTCATTACATAATCAAGGCTGATCATTATATGTGTTCTATTCTTATTGTAAACAGATGCTCTGCCTATGGTCAGGGATATTACGCTGATGAAGAAAACAGCTGCCAAATGTTCCATGTTTGCACTCCAGTTGAGTCCCACGACGGAGCTGCTACTCAATACAGATTTACGTGAGTATTTAAATAATATTAGTCAAAATATTTAAGAAGTCACATGAAAATATTAAAAGTGCATTTTCATAATCCTTGATGCACATAAAATACCCAGATCACAGCCTCAGAAAATTAATTAAGTAAGCATTAATATTGTTCATATTTGTCAGTTTCTGATCTATAAATTTTCAAGGGGTTCAATAAAGTGCTTTCACCGTGAGGGGCGGGGCAGGGATATCTCATTCGTGTTTCTCTGCTTGTCGTAAAGTCGATTAATGAGGCAGAGCAAGGGAACTGGGAATATCCCCCTCTGAATTTTCCTCACAGAGAAAGTAAAGATTTTTGCTTTGGCTCAGCCACCCCATTATAAAGGGAATTGTGGATTTTATATACAGATAGATAGACTAAAAGTGTTTCCTTTATTCTGTGTAGCTTCCGATGCGCTGAAGGCGAACAGTTTGACCAGAGGTCTTTGACTTGCTCAAGGTCCTCCAACACTTGCTCCTCGGCTAGTTCTCTGTTCAGAAATAGCCAACAGCAATCTCAACGCCTGTTCTCTGGATTCTCTTCTCCAGCCGGCCCAACAAACACTGGAGTCTGCTACTTGGCTAAGAACCAAATCATCACCGGTATTCGCAAATAGACAGCTGTGAAGAATTAAATCTAGCCAATCATTCATATGTTCCTATCGAATGTTCCCACGAGATCACAAGAATAGAAAGATGAAGATGAGCAACTTTTGAAGGATTTTAAAAGGCTCACATATTCAGACAATAATTTCTTTTCCTTACTCTGTCTAGATTTTGGAATGTGTTATGTTTGATCTCTCTCTCTCTCTCTCTCTCTCTCTCTCTCTCTCTCTCTCTCTCTCTCTCTCTCTCTCTCTCTCTCTCTCTCTCTCTTAAAAACTGGAAGAACATACCAATTCAATGAATTCCTCAATGTAAACCGACGACTTAATCATTAAAAGATGCAGATTCCAACTTGTGTTTGATATCCATCCTTTGGTACACTAATGAAGTTTGCTTTACCTGAAAAAGGGTGACCGCCGTAGCGTTATGGCAGAATGCTTGACTCGGCTTGGCGGGGCGATAGGAGAGGCATCCATGCTCAAATCCCTAGCTCCATTCCGTCTGTATTCACCTCCTTATGGGGACTAGCAGTGACACATAAAAAATAAATAAATAAATAAATAAATGAAAATATAAAAAGTTGCAAAAAAGATTTACCTCACACCATTATGCAATTCTGTTTGGATAAGTTACGAAATGCATTTTGCTTAATTGATCACTTTTATCCTTCTAAATTTAAGTTACTTTTTTTTTCATTTTCCTACTTTTTATTTTACCTTCCTAAATTACGTGTATTCTACCTTTTGCCATTTTTAATATCTCATATTTTATTATTTTTTACTTTTCTCCATTTTACACCAATTTTTCTATTAATTTTTAAATTTCATTCATAAGTTACCTCCATTTCACTCTCTATTACATTTTCTTCATGAGCCATACACGTACAGATGACTGGAAGGAACGGGGGATGCACTACAACAACAATAATAATAATAATAATAATAATAATAATAATAATAATAATAATAATCCATATACCAAAGCCATATCCTTATAAGGGGGGTGGCTGAGTTAAAGAAAATACTTTGACTTTTTGAGGGAAGTAAATACAGAGGAGGGGATTCCCAGTCCCCTTGCTCCGTCCCATTGAGTCAACTTTTACGACACGCAGGGGAACACGGAGGAAGTATTCTTACCAGAAGTGCATACCTTATTTAATCCAGTTCACACTCAAACTCGGATCAATCAAGCGGGCTAATTAAAAAGAGGGAAAAACTCTGGGAAGAGGCAACAAAAGTTTCTAAGACCGTAAGTGCCAGACAATGGCCTGATTTCTTAAACGGCGCAAACCTAGGATACCACCACGTCAGATGCGTTTATGAAATCCATTTGTGTTTGTCTAGCTAACCAACAATACGGCATCCCAGGCCCACACTGTTTAAGAAATCGGGCCAATGAATCTATAAGAACGTGGGAAAAGCTGCTACTGAAGAAACAGATTTCCCATAAAGGTATATTCCCTACATAGAAGACTCCCGGGGGGGGGGGAAGCTTCTTATACATTTCTAATGCGAAGTAAGATTTATTTACAGATGTAACCAGATACGGATAGAGCAAGAATCTGGATCAACATCATGGGCATAAAATTTTCTGGAATGAAAAGAGTCTTCCATCCACCAGGAAATGAGTTGATTAACACACTCCATCACGAAATTAAGAATATCTTTGGACGTCTTCAAAAACAACAGATCTTCGATTTAGCAAGAATCTGGATCAACGCCACGGGAATATCCACATAGACCTTAGTTGATGAATGATTAAAGAAAAAGTGAGAATTGGTGTTTTTTTGGGAAATTTACATACTTTTTTTAATGATGGATGACACGGTGATTGTAAGTACATCTCGTGAAAAGTGCATATCAAAACTTGAGGCTCTATTAGATTATTGTAATGCTTATGGTATGGTGATTAATGAAAAGAAGGCAAAGTATTTTGTTGTTAATGGAAAAGACAGAGATAAAGCATCAATAGTGATAAACAACATAAAAATAGATTATTGTAAAAAGTATCTGTACTTAGGTGCATGGTTTACTGATGATGCAAATATGCACTCAGTACATAAACAGCATGAAATCGATGGTACAGCAATAGTCAATAAGTTTAGTATATTCTGCATAAATAACATGAGTATGCCCTATGCATATAAGGTTAAAGTTTTTAAAGCTGCTTTGAGTTCTTCACTTTTGTATGGCTCTGAGAGTTGGTTCACAAGTAATTTAGCTTGCATGGAAAAACTTTATAACAGGGCAGTAAAGTGTTTATTGGGAGTGAGAAACAACACTCCAATATCCTTATGTTTAATAGAAAGTGGTTTGGAAACTTTAGTACATGAAGTTAATGAAAGAAGAAGGGGATTTTTAACCAAAAAAATGCAACAGGTTAACAATGAAGAACCTTTCTATGTGGTATTTGACATCTGCAGACGGGAAAATACACCTGGTTATCAATTCTTAAATTCATATATTGTAAATAATGTGGAAGCTTCTGCTCTAAGTGGAATAAAAACTGTAATACTGAATAAACCCGAAGGTGCCACAAAATATCTTACATATAGACAAATTTTAAATAGTCAGTTGACAGTACATAAAGTGTATAGTAGCAAAGAGTTTGTACCAGATTATTTGCGAATGGCATTCACAAGGTTAAGAGTAATGTCTCATGAGTTGCGTGTAGAGACTGGAAGGTGGAGCAAAACACCAAGAGAAATGAGAGTATGTGCTTGTGATCAAATGGCAGTTCAGAGTGAAGAACATGTGCTAATTGAGTGTCCTTTCTCCCAACCAGTGAGACAAAAATATAATATGTTAAACTATCTGAGTGTCCAATCACTTTTGAATGAAGAGCTTCATATTACCGAGTTGTGTCAGTATATTTATGAAGTACTAAAGTTGTACAGATAAGGAAGAGATTCAACCTTGTAATGAGGAAAGCATTGATTTTTTGTATGTATAGGTTAATTTGTAATATTTGGATGTATTCTATTCTTCTAACTGTATTTCAGAATTAGGCATTAAGATAAATATGATTATTTACTTTTGTTGGTAAGTTTGTGAGAATATTTGTATTGTTCTTTAGGCTAAGATTTTTTTGATGGACAAAATATTGTTTCTATTACTTATGCTATTTTGTGCAAAAAGAAAAAAATTAATATATTTTTGTAATACTTTTGTAATATTTTGTCAATAAACTATATATATATATATATATATATATATATATATATATATATATATATATATATATATATATATATATATATATATATATATATATATATCTTCGGTTTAACAAGTTTTGTCTTTGAAGAAATTTAAAAATTGCCTTTTGAGGTTTTGAAACTTCCACTTCTGGAATATCGTAATAAAATAAAATGTTTACGATTGGGATATTAATTTCTAAACAAGATATGGTAAATAGACTTCGCAAAAGTCGAATTGAAGCAGAGCACCATTTTGAGCTCAAGTCCCACTCAGTAAGCATTATTTCGCAATAATTTTTACAAGTCCCACTCAGTGAGCATTATTTCGCAATAGTTTTTACAGATAAACCCGTCAACTTTGATATGTTTCATCAGGTCTGAAGCTCAGCTCTCATGAAAAGGTGAACCGTTTACGGTTAAGGCGGGCAGCTAGTAAGGGAAGACCATGCAATCCCAGATCGGGGATATGCAATCCCAAGCAGGGGATAGGGTTGACACTTCTGCCCGCCGCCCTTCTATTCGTAGACTGGCAGAGGTACCTCTTGGGGTCGGCCAAGATATCTTCTGTCAAGATGCGAATGGAAACGACTTACCCCACTTCCTCCGGGGGAGGCCATGCTTCCTTTGGCTTCCACTGAGGCCTCGGTGGATCAAACCAAGGGATAGTATCCTCCTCCCAATGGAAGTGGGGTCTAGGCGACTCCTCCCGAAACCTATAGGTGGCGGCCTGGGTTAAAGGAGGGGAAGCCGAAACTGGTCCCTTGGCTATGGAGACGTGTGGAGGATTGGGAAGAGGAGCACCGCTGGCTAAACAAAACCCCAATCCGATGATACACTTTCTCTCAATGCCCCAGCGGTGAGGTTCTTATAAAAAGAACCGGTAAAGGCCTAAGCACCATTGATAGTGATGAACACTTAATGATAATATTAATAATAATAAAATAGATGATCATTTATATTACTCTCATTGTTAACGGTAATTAATACTGTTACTATTATTATTATTATTTCAAAGCGAATACCACTCGACAAAAAATATCTGCAAATAGAAAATATTACTTATATAATAATAAGCGATGAAATTATTGAATAAACGTGCGCGCACAAATAAAAAAAAATCCATATATACATAAAAATTACATAAACAAATAAAAAAAATAATTGCAAAATGATAAATAAATCAAAATAATAACAAACCCATAAATCAACCTAAAAATACAAAAACAAATAAGAACATGATAAAATAGTCATTACAGTTTGAGGTTTCCAGTGCTCTGACCAAAGAGATATAGAGTGAATATTTTGATACTACTTTCAACACGGTTTGATACCATATGCTAAACAGTGAATACAACAATTATTAATGTGATTACTGGCGAGGTAAGAGGAGGATAGGAAGGATTTGGGACAAAGCGCAAAAAATGAAATAAAAGTAGGTAAGTACACTGAGAAACAAGGAAAATGGGCAGTATTGTGTTTGTAAAAAAAAAAATATGGCGGCTACGGATAATTTTTTTTTAACGTAAACAAGTATGCGCAGTACTACCTTATGTATTTCACAAATATTAATTTTATTTACACTAAATATATGTTTTTATGTATTATTTTTTAATTGCAAATTTATTGAGAAAATTTATGATTGCCAGTTAGCTTTGCGACTAAAATAATAGCGGTATCTGGCAGCTATTACCTAAGAATTCAAAGAGATTGTAAGATATTTCAGATTTTCGGAAGAGTCAGTAGCCACACAATGGTAAGGGGAGGACGGCAGGCGGCGTCTGGCACGTGACACGTTGAGTGCCATGAGGCCATGCGTGACATATTTAGCGCTTCCGGCTCTAGTCCAACCAACCCTTTACCATACCAGATTCAAAGCTGCCAAAATTCCCTATAAGGTAATTTATGACAAAGGCTTATTTTGGTCTGATAGTCAATGAGGAATATATATAGAAAAAGGCCATATTTTCCGAGCATGTTTCGGTTTCCAACGATGGCCCATTAGCATCAATCGGTCGGTGTCCTCATCGGCATGTGGGATGGTGGAGGATATTTGCGTTTTTTTTTTTCCCGTCTGCATTCAAGCAGCGAGTTGTATGTTTTGTTCGAGATTAAGATATATGAAGATTATCAGTTTTATAGTTTTTCAATCACTAGTTTTCATTATTAAATGGAGCTAATAGCTACTAGGGACCCACAGTCACCCTAAGTAAGGTTTTTCTCAGCTAGTGGTGGCCTCTGTTTCTGAAGGCATATATAAATACCACCCGGTTTCGTGAAATCTCATGATTTTTTAAAGTATTTGGCTAGCTGTAGATTTATCTCTTCCAGTAGAAAAAATAAATGGGGAATGGAAATTTTTCCTTTGTAGTATTAGATATTTTTTCAATATCCTCAACTCCCTTGGGGGGGGGGGTTTCCAAGCTCATAGTGGGGGCCTGGTATCAGTTTTTTAAATTTTATGTTCCTGATCATCCCCATATGAATAGGGGTGGTCAGAGACAGATTGAGCTGTGGGAATTTAGGCTGTATGCCCTTCTTAATTCCCTGTGGTGGGATCAAACAGGTTTGTCACTTTGCGAGTTCAGCATTAACCACTCTCTCAGGTGACAGTGGAATGGAAATTCTCATGTACTCGATTTTGGAGACAAGATTATTCGTTAAAATTGCCATCATTGGGTATTTTTGTTAACTACCGACACATAAGCTATAGTATGGCAAAATTGAGTTATTGGGAAAGTGTCGCTGCTAGAATGTAATCTATTTTAAATTTGTGGGAAAAACATAAGGTTTTAGGAGATATTTCGGTAAAGATTCGTTTTACGCACCCTTTCTGCCCTGAACCAAGCTACCATAACTAACCTAACCAACCTAATATAACTCAGATTTGAAGTTATGGAAGGGTGCATAAAGCTTATCTCAACCGAAAATTAAAGATTCGTTTTATGCACCCCTTCTAAGTTAACCTCACTAAGGTAAGTAAACTAGCCTACCCTAAGCAGTCTAAGTATCCTAACCAATCTAACTCAAATTTGAAGTTATGGAAGGGTGCATGAAGCATCTTAACCGAAAGTTAAAGATTCGTTTTATACAGTCCTTCTAACCTATCAAAACTAACCTCCCTGACCCAACTTAACCTAACTCAAAATTGAAGTTATGGAAGCATGCACAGAACTACTCTTAATTCAAGGTTAGTGTGTTTGTGCCTCTTCTAACCTAACCAAATTTTCTTAACTAATCTAACTAGCCTAACCTTGCCGAACACATATTTGAAGTTATGGAAGGATGTATAAAATGAATCGTAAACTAATTTTCTTAATAATCTTATCTTCAGAATAGCATATTTAATGTGGGCTACGTCTAGAGCTGTATTATCCAGACTTAAAAATACTTCACCAATCTCAAACTAACTAATTCAAGATAAATGTTAAGTATACATTCTTTTTCAACCTGCCCATTAGTTTCCTTTACTCCATCCTTTTGGGAGGGTATGTGATTGGTTTTACGTCATGGACTCCATTATCTACTAAGGGCTATGATGTTGCCTTCTTGCGAAGAACTTTGTTATTGGCAAGTGTGATCATTAACATCAGACCATGGCGGGCTGCAAGCCCCCTACCTGACGACTCAATGTCACAAATGCTATTATTTTCCCATGATGACAACTTTTGGGAGGGTATATACAATAATTTTTTTTTATATATAACAATAATACTGGGGATGGACAGCCAGGTTGGAGCTAGGGATTTCAGCCCTTCCTAATGCCGCCACAATGTGTACAAAAATGAGTTTATCACTTCCGTAGTCAAGCGCTTTATCCAGAAGGCTACCGCAGTTCCCATATTACTTTTGATTACACTTATTTTAAATTTATAGTTGAAAAACTGCCCTTATATTTTTTCAAGACTGGAATGAGGTACTCATGTAAATTTAATAAAAGTAATAGAGGTTCATCCTGGGTTCATCCAGTGAGGACGTGCTTCCAGTAGCTCTAATCTTGACCAAACTTAGTACAATGGAGAGTGGTGGTGTTCTTTGTGCTGGTGGTGTTAGT
>JAXCGZ010002294.1:0-72651 GCA_037179515.1 Halocaridina rubra | reverse complement strand
CTCCACAGGGTTCAGTTTTAGGGCCACTTTTGTTCCTTGTATATGTAAATGACCTACCAGAGTCTGTAAATTCATTCATGAATATGTTTGCAGATGATGCAAAGATTGTGAAGAAAGTAAAAAACGAGAACAATGGTAGAGAACTTCAGGAGGATCTAAATAATCTGCATGAGTGGTCAGAAAAGTGGCTAATGAAATTCAATACCTCAAAATGTAAGGTAATGAGAATGGGTACAAGTGCAAGAAGGCCCAAGCTTGACTACTCGGTGGCTGGAGTACAACTTCAAGAGACAGAAAATGAGAGAGATCTAGGAGTAAACATACTGGCAGATTTGTCTCCAGAAATACATATAAATGGCGTAGTAAGGGCAGCATATGCATTCTTATCAAATGTAAGGGTAGCCTTCAGGCACATGGACAAGGAAATGTTCAGAAATATTTATGTAACCTATGTGAGGCCAAAACTCGAATATGCAGCCCCCTTTTGGAATCCGCACTTGAAAAAGCACATAGCTAAGCTTGAAAAAGTTCAAAGACATGCCTCGAAACTGGTGCCAGAAATACGCAATCTCGGTTATGATGAGAGGCTGAGGGAATTAGACTTGCCATCACTCGAAGCTAGAAGAGTAAGGGGGGATATGGTGACAGTCTTTAAATTCCTTCATGGTTATGATAGAGTGGATAGGGATCGATATTTCGATATGGCTGGCTCTAGAACTAGAGGTCATAGTTTGAAGCTTCGTAAGAAAACTTGTTTGCAGGATGTAAGGAAATACTTTTGCAGTGTAAGAGTAGTTGATAATTGGAATTCGCTAAGCGAGGAGGTAGTTAATGCTATCTCAATCCATAGTTTTAAGGACAGGTACGATAAGTATCACTAAGTCTAAAAATGGAACCGATCAGGAGACGGGAAGATACGAGCTTTGGGCTCTTTCCCGTAAACACAATTAGGTAATCACATAAATATACATACATACATATATACATAGATACATATACATAAAAATATATACACACACACAAACATATACATACATATATTTATAAATATAAAAGCTTGCACATACATACAGATATAGAGGCAAATGAAAATAGTAAAACCACTTATAGGTGGCTCTTTTGCATGAAATAACAAATGGAAAACTAAAAATGGAACACACAAAAACATATGCATACCCATAAATGCATATGCACACTTACACACTTACACCAGGAAGAGATGGGAAAGATCAAAAACTTGTTGCAAGAGGCAAGAAGGTTAAATGATGAAAGAAATGAAGAAGAGAAGAAAAATTTTGGTTACAGAATACTTCCAGACAAAGGGGAGATAAAGAAGATAATGACAGAAGATCAGGGGATGGGGCCTCATTAAGACTGTTATACACAAATGCTGATGGATTAGCTGGTAAGGCAGTAGAATTAAAAGATAGAATTCACAACAGTAAGGCAGATATAGTAGCAATTACAGAGACTAAGTTGAGTGAGGACATAAACAGTGTCACAGTTTTTCCTAAGGGCTTCAGAATACTAAGGGTCGAAAGATCTGAGAGGACTGGTGGAGGGATAGCACTGCTCATAAGTGAGAGGATTCAAGTTGAAGAAATAAACTTGGCTATAGAAAGTGAGTTCAGGGAATTTCTTGTTGCTCGCATAAATACTGGGTCAGAGAGCATTATAATAACTGTTGTATACAACCCACCAAGGAACCAAAATAGGCTTGAAATTTATGAGGAAAGTCATATAGGTACGATTGAAGTCATAAACTCAGTTGTTAACATGGCGCGGGAGAAAAAATGTAGGATTTTGATTATGGGAGACTTTAATCATAAAGAGATAGATTGGATAAATCTTGACCCACACATTGGTGAGGACTCATTTGGGGCAAGATTCCTAGATTGCGTACAAGGGAATTTCCTACACCAACATGTAATGGAACCAACAAGAGCCAGGGGTGGGGATGAGCCATCACTACTTGATCTAGTGTTCACAGATAATGTGTTGGATATTGAAAATATTGAGTATGAACCACCAATTGGAAAGAGTGACCACTGTGTGTTGTTGATGGAGTATATCATTGAAGACATTCTTCCTGAGAGTAGAGGCACTGAGGACATGAGGAGGAACTATCCGAAAGGAGATTACATCAAAATGAATGAGCTTTTTGCAGTTATTGACTGGAGAACCTTATTTTACAACAAATCTGTACAAGAAATGTATGACATCTTTTGTGAGAAATATGGGAAGATAGTAGATTGCTGCATATCTGTCACCAAAGTAGGTGTAATTCATGCCAGAGAGAAATGGTTCGATAATGGGTGTAAAAGAGCTAAGGAGTGGAGAGACAAATGCTGGAAAAGGTATAGGAGGAGAAAAAACATAAATGCCTGGCAAACCTACAAAAGAGCAAGAAATGACTACCTAAGTAAAAGGAGAGAGGCAGAGAGAGATTATGAGAGGGACATCACCAGGAAGGCTAAAGAAAATCCCAAGCTTTTCCACAGCTTTATCAGAGGAAAACTGAAGGTAAAAGAACAGGTTTTAAGGCTAAAGAGAGTGGATGGAAGCATCACTGAGACGGACGAAGAGATCTGCAAAGAATTGAACAAGGAGTTTCAGTCAGTATTTACAGTAGAAAATACCCCACCCCCTCAGATTGCAGTGATAGAAGCTCAAGGGCTGGTATTAGAGAACATCAACCTCACAGCCACAGAGGTATGCAAAGCGCTGATGGATTTAGATGTTCATAAAGCTACAGGTCCTGATGACATATCCCCTCATGTGCTTAAAAAATGCGCAAACACAATATCAGTGGCACTAAGTATCATATTTAAGGAGTCACTGGAGTCGGGGGAGATTCCAAGATGCTGGAAACAAGCAAATGTGATACCTATCTTCAAAAAGGGAAGGAGGGATACGGCTCTGAACTATAGACCAGTTTCCTTGACCAGCATAGTTTGCAAAGTTATGGAGAAACTACTAAGGAAACATATCTCTCTTCACTTAGAATCCTTCAACTTTTTGTCAGTGAGGCAACATGGCTTCAGAGAAGGAAGATCAACAGTAACAAACTTATTAGAATTTTATGATGAGGTAAGCCAAATCTTACAGGAAAGAGAGGGCTGGGCAGATTGCATATTCCTAGACTTCCAGAAAGCGTTTGACACTGTTCCACATGGGAGACTTATTAGGAAGCTGCAATCAATGGCTAGAATAGGTGGAAATGTCTTGGAATGGATAAAAACTTACTTAGAAGGAAGGGAACAGAGGGTTAGAGTAAGACACTCAGTGTCTGAATGGAGAAGAGTTAGTAGTGGAGTTCCACAGGGTTCAGTTTTAGGGCCACTTTTGTTCCTTGTATATGTAAATGACCTACCAGAGTCTGTAAATTCATTCATGAATATGTTTGCAGATGATGCAAAGATTGTGAAGAAAGTAAAAAACGAGAACAATGGTAGAGAACTTCAGGAGGATCTAAATAATCTGCATGAGTGGTCAGAAAAGTGGCTAATGAAATTCAATACCTCAAAATGTAAGGTAATGAGAATGGGTACAAGTGCAAGAAGGCCCAAGCTTGACTACTCGGTGGCTGGAGTACAACTTCAAGAGACAGAAAATGAGAGAGATCTAGGAGTAAACATACTGGCAGATTTGTCTCCAGAAATACATATAAATGGCGTAGTAAGGGCAGCATATGCATTCTTATCAAATGTAAGGGTAGCCTTCAGGCACATGGACAAGGAAATGTTCAGAAATATTTATGTAACCTATGTGAGGCCAAAACTCGAATATGCAGCCCCCTTTTGGAATCCGCACTTGAAAAAGCACATAGCTAAGCTTGAAAAAGTTCAAAGACATGCCTCGAAACTGGTGCCAGAAATACGCAATCTCAGTTATGATGAGAGGCTGAGGGAATTAGACTTGCCATCACTCGAAGCTAGAAGAGTAAGGGGGGATATGATGACAGTCTTTAAATTCCTTCATGGTTATGATAGAGTGGATAGGGATCGATATTTCGATATGGCTGGCTCTAGAACTAGAGGTCATAGTTTGAAGCTTCGTAAGAAAACTTGTTTGCAGGATGTAAGGAAATACTTTTTCAGTGTAAGAGTAGTTGATAATTGGAATTCGCTAAGCGAGGAGGTAGTTAATGCTATCTCAATCCATAGTTTTAAGGACAGGTATGATAAGTATCACTAAGTCTAAAAATGGAACCGATCAGGAGACGGGAAGATACGAGCTTTGGGCTCTTTCCCGTAAACACAATTAGGTAATCACAATTAGGTAATCACATGTACAAGCATATACATGCACATAAAAAGATATACGCATATACACCAGAAAGCATACAAACATACATATAGAAAAGAAGAAGATTAAAGGAAAACTATACATAGACACGACACGGCTGAACAAAGAGGCTGTCTAATTAATTGAAGGCTGTCTGTCTTGGGGAATTATCTTGGCCAGTGTATGTTTGAGGAGTATCTTGTCTACTGCATCAGGCACCCACTGGCCCTTGGACAAATTGAAATTTTTGGATGTTTCAATGACGGCTGATTCCACTATCTTGCGCTTATATGGACAGGAGCTTCTAAGCATCATGGTGGCACCATTCCAGTTAATAGTATGCCCGTGTTCTCTCATATGAACAAAGATAGCAGAGTTCTCTTGGCCATATCTGACTGATCTTTTGTGTTCGGTAATTCTCTGCTGCAGAGAACGACCTGTCTGCCCAATGTATGCCTTGGGGCAGTTATTGCATCCTATTTTATACACTCCGGCATTGTTCTCTTTTTTAATTTTATTAATATTTACTAACTGGCTTCTCAAGGTTTTGGGATATTTGAATACAAAAGGGGACTCTTTGCCTATGTTTTTGTTAATTTCTTCTAAGGCACAATGAAAGGGAACAATTATCTTGTCTCGGTGATTAAAATGCGCTCTCCTTTCAGTGCCATGGTATATACACCTTGCTTTGTGCAAGGCTTTGTCAAGAAAAGGAACAGGGTAACATCATTTATCTAGCTGATTGTAAATGGTCTTAATTTCTTCCTCCAGATATTGGGGACTACATATTCTAAAAGATCTTAGGAACAAATCTGAAGCTACACCTAGTTTTATTTTCTCTTCGTGGTTACTGAGGAAATGAATATATGAGGCCGAGTGAGTGGTTTTCTATATACCCGGAATTTGTAGCCCGTTTCATTTCCACTAATTAGTGTCCAGAAAAGGGATCATATCATTATTTTCCCATTCTACTTTGAATTTTATGGAAGGAACCTGGTTATTAAGTTGTCTAAGGAACTCATCAAAATTACCCCAAGCTTCATCCCAGTACGTCAGAATATCATCTACGTATCTGAGCCACATCATGTTGTGTGGCTTGATATCCCTAATAATTTCGGTCTCGAAGTGTTCCATGTATAAATTAGCAAGTATAGGGGAAAGAGGGCTGCCCATACTGCAACCGAATTTTTGTTTGTAAAATTCTCCATTGAAGTTAAATAATTATTGGTCACACATAACCTTATTAATTTAATCAACTTCTCTAGAGAAATAGGGAATTCACTTTCGTACGGCCTTAGCTTCTCTTTCAGGAAAAGTAGAACACTTTCAACTGGAACATTTGTGAACAATGAATCCACGTCTAAACTAAGCAATTTAATATTGTTAAGGGGAACCCTCAGAGACCGAAATTTATGGATGAAATCATCTGTGTGTCTGAGATGAGCTTGAGAAAAACGACCTAAGAATGGGGAAAGGGTATCTGCTAACCATTTAGCCAATTTGGAGGAAAAAGGATTAACGCATGCAACAATAGGGCGTAGGGGAATATTTTCTTTATGGGTTTTCGGTAAGCCATAGAAATAAGGGAGGGAGGGATTCATAACTTTAAATTTATCCAAAAACTCTTGATCTCTTTTACAGCTACCAATTTCTCGAACCAATTTGTTGAATTGTGCAGAGGCATTATGAAGGGGATCTTTGCTCAATTTCTCGTACGTTTCCTCATAACTTAAGAGTTCAGAGGCTTTATTTACATAACAAATTTTGTCTAATAGTACTAATTTCCCATCTTTGTCAGATTTGGTGATAATGATATCATCCTTTTTCTTTAAGGATTGGATAGCTAAAATGAACCGCTTAGGGAGTGAGCCTCTGTCTTTATTTTGATCAAAAATGTTCAGTATTGAACCCTTAATACACATCCTACTCCTGTCAAAATTATTATTGGAGGCAAATTTATCAAACCCCATAATATAATCTATAAAGTTGTCTTTTTCTGGCTTGAGGGCGAAATTTAAACCCATACTCAGAACAACGAGTTCGTCCTTGAGAAGCCTGTGCTGAGTTAAGTTAAGGATATTATCAGGTGTGAAAATCTTATACCAAATACTATCGTTTATTAATCTGCGCAATTTAGTTGTAAGAGAACAGGAATGGTTACCACCAATGCGTACAGCTTTACCAAACGCAAACCTAGAGATAGTGGAACATACCTTCATTGAAACATAAAAGCCTGAGGTTGTCTGATGATTGATGTAATCTCTTGCGTGTAGCCTTTAGGTCGTTGCGAGCGGTTTCCAGTCGATCTCGGAGAAAAATTCTGATGAACTCTGGGAATATATGTGTTTTGTTGATCCATTTTCTCAAACCAAACATTTTTGTATTCAGATATCCCTTTCTAATTTATACATGGAACACTTCGAGACCGAAATTATTAGGGATATCAAGCCACACAACATGATGTGGCTCAGATACGTAGATGGTATTCTGACGTACTGGGATGAAGCTTGGGGTAATTTTGATGAGTTCCTTAGACAACTTAATAACCAGGTTCCTTCCATAAAATTCAAAGTAGAATTTTTTTAAAATAATGATATGATCCCTTTTCTGGACATTTTAATTAGTAGAAATGAAACGGGTTACAAATTCCGGGTATATAGAAAACCACTCACTCGGCCTCATATATTCATTTCCTCATTAACCACGAAGAGAAAATAAAACTAGGTGTAGCTTCAGATTTGTTCCTAAGAGCTTTTAGAATATGTAGTCCCCAATATCTGGAGGAAGAAATTAAGACCATTTACAATCAGCTAGATAAATTATGTTACCCTGTTCCTTTTCTTGACAAAGCCTTGCACAAAGCAAGGTGTATATACCATGGCACTGAAAGGAGAGCGCATTTTAATCAATGAGACAAGATAATTGTTCCCTTTCATTGTGCCTTAGAAGAAATTAAAAAAAAACATAGGCAAAGAGTCCCCTTTTGTATTCAAATATCCCAAAGCCTTGAGAAGCCAGTTAGTAAATATTAATAAAATTAAAAAAGAGAACAATGCCGGAGTGTATAAAATAGAATGCAATAACTGCCCCAAGGCATACATTGGGCAGACAGGTCATTCTCTGCAGCAGAGAATTACCGAAAACAAAAGATCAGTCAGATATGGCCAAGAGAACTCTGCTATCTTTGTTCATATGAGAGAACACGGGCATACTATTAACTGGAATGGTGCCACCATGATACTTAGAAGCTCATGTCCATATAAGCGCAAGATAGTGGAATCAGCCGTCATTGAAACATCCAAAAATTTCAATTTGTCCAAGGGCCAGTGGGTGCCTAATGCAGTAGACAAGATACTCCTCAAGCATACACTGGCCAAGATAATTCCCCAAGACAGACCGCCTTCAATTAATTAGACAGCCTCTTTGTTCAGCCGTGTTGTGTCTATGGATAGTTTTCCTTTAATCTTCTTCTTTTCTATATGTATGTTTGTATGCTTTTTGGTGTATATGCGCATATCTTTTTATGTGCAGATATAGTAGCAATTACAGAGACTAAGTTGAGTGAGGACATAAACAGTGTCACAGTTTTTCCTAAGGGCTTCAGAATACTAAGGGTTGAAAGATCTGAGAGGACTGGTGGAGGGATAGCAGTGCTCATAAGTGAAAGGATTCAAGTTGAAGAAATAAACTTGGCTATAGAAAGTGAGTTCAAGGAATTTCTAGTTGCTCGCATTAATACTGGGTCAGAGAGCATTATAATAACTGTTGTATACAACCCACCAAGGAACCAAAATAGGCTTGAAGTTTATGAGGAAAGTCATATAGGTACTATTGAAGTCATAAACTCAGTTGTTAACATGGCACGGGCAAAAAAAATGTAGGATTTTGATTATGGGAGACTTTAATCATAAAGAGATAGATTGGATAAATCTTGACCCACACAGTGGTGAGGACTCATTCGGGTCAAGATTCCTAGATTGCGTACAAGGGAATTTCCTACACCAACATGTAATGGAACCAACAAGGGCCAGGGGTGGGGATGAGCCATCACTACTTGATCTAGAGTTCACAGATAATGTGTTGGATATTGAAAAAATTGAGTATGAACCACTAATTGGAAAGAGTGACCACTGTGTGTTGTTGATGGAGTATATCATTGAAGATATTCTTCCTGAGAGTAGAGGCACTGAGGACATGAGGAGGAACTATCGGAAAGGAGATTACATCAAAATGAATGAGCTTTTTGCAGTTATTAACTGGAGAACCTTATTTTACAACAAATCTGTACAAGAAATGTATGACATCTTTTGTGAGAAATATGGGAAGATAGTAGATTGCTGCATACCTGTCACCAAAGTAGGTGTAATTCATGCCAGAGAGAAATGGTTCGATAATGGGTGTAAAAGAGCTAAGGAGTGGAGAGACAAATGCTGGAAAAGGTATAGGAGGAGAAAAAAACATAAATGCCTGGCAAACCTACAAAAGAGCAAGAAATGACTATCTAAGTAAAAGGAGAGAGGCAGAGAGAGACTATGAGAGGGACATCACCAGGAAAGCTAAAGAAAATCCCAAGCTTTTCCACAGCTTTATCAGAGGAAAACTGAAGGTAAAAGAACAGGTTTTAAGGCTAAAGAGAGTGGATGGAAGCATCACTGAGACGGATGAAGAGATCTGCAAAGAATTGAACGAGGAGTTTCAGTCAGTATTTACAGTAGAAAATACCCCACCCCCTCAGATTGCAGTGATAGAAGCTCAAGGGCCGGTATTAGAGAACATCAACCTTACAGCCACAGAGGTATGCAAAGCGCTGATGGATTTAGATGTTCATAAAGCTACAGGTCCTGATGACATATCCCCTCATGTGCTTAAAAAATGCACAAACACAATATCAGTGGCACTGAGTATCATATTTAAGGAGTCACTGGAGTCGGGGGAGATTCCAAGATGCTGGAAACAAGCAAATGTGATACCTATCTTCAAAAAGGGAAGGAGGGATACGGCTCTGAACTATAGACCAGTTTCCTTGACCAGCATAGTTTGCAAAGTTATGGAGAAACTACTAAGGAAACATATCTCTCTTCACTTGGAATCCTTCAACTTTTTGTCAGTGAGGCAACATGGCTTCAGAGAAGGTAGATCAAGAGTAACAAACTTAATAGAATTTTATGATGAGGTAAGCCAAATCTTACAGGAAAGAGAGGACTGGGCAGATTGCATATTCCTAGACTTCCAGAAAGCGTTTGACACTGTTCCACATGGGAGACTTATTAGGTAGCTGCAATCAATGGCTAGAATAGGTGGAAATGTTTTGGAATGGATAAAAACTTACTTAGAAGGAAGGGAACAGAGGGTTAGAGTAAGACACTCAGTGTCTGAATCGAGAAGAGTTAGTAGTGGAGTTCCACAGGGTTCAGTTTTAGGGCCACTTTTGTTCCTTGTATATGTAAATGACCTACCAGAGTCTGTAAATTCATTCATGAATATGTTTTCAGATGATGCAAAGATTGTGAAGAAAGTAAAAAACGAGAACAATGGTAGAGAACTTCAGGAGGATCTAAATAATCTGCATGAGTGGTCAGAAAAGTGGCTAATGAAATTCAATACTTCAAAATGTAAGGTAATGAGAATGGGTATAAGTGCAAGAAGGCCCAAGCTTGACTACTCGGTTGCTGGAGTACAACTTCAAGAGACAGAAAATGAGAGAGATCTAGGAGTAAACATACTGGCAGATTTGTCTCCAGAAATACATATAAATGGCATAGTAAGGGCAGCATATGCATTCTTATCAAATGTAAGGGTAGCCTTCAGGCACATGGACGGGGAAATGTTCAGAAATATTTATGTAACCTATGTGAGGCCAAAACTCGAATATGCAGCCCCCTTTTGGAATCCGCACTTGAAAAAGCACATAGCTAAGCTTGAAAAAGTTCAAAGACATGCCACGAAACTGGTGCCAGAAATACGCAATCTCAGTTATGATGAGAGGCTGAGGGAATTAGACGTCCATCACTCGAAGCTAGAAGAGTGAGGGGGGATATGGTGACAGTCTTTAAATTCCTTCATGGTTATGATAGAGTGGATAGGGATCGATATTTTAATATGGCTGGCTCTAGAACTAGAGGTCATAGTTTGAAGCTGCGTAAGAAAACTTCTTTGCAGGATGTAAGGAAATACTTTTTCAGTGTAAGAGTAGTTGATAATTGGAATTGGCTAAGCGAGGAGGTAGTTAATGCTATCTCAATCCATAGTTTTAAGGACAGGTATGATAAGTATCACTAAGTCTAAAATGGAAGCGATCAGGAGACGGGAAGATACGAGCTTTGGGCTCTTTCCCGTAAACACAATTAGGTAATCAATTAGGTAATCACATGTGTAAGTGTGCATATGCATTTATGGGTATGCATATGTTTTTGTGTGTTGCATTTTTAGTTTTCCATTTGTTATTTCATGCAAATAGAACCACCTATAAACGGTTCTTACTATTTTCATTTGCCTCTATATCTGCATGTATGTGCAAGCTTTTATATTTATAAATATATATATGTATATGTGTGTGTGTGTGTGTATATATATTTTATGTATATGTATCTATGTATATATGTATGTATGTATATTTATGTGTATATGTATATATATGTATATGTGTTTGTGTGTGTGTGTGTATATATATATATATATATATATATATATATATATATATATATATATATATATATATATATATATATATATATATATGTATATGTATGCATGTATATATATATATATATATATATATATATATATATATATGTATAGATATATATATATATATATATATATAATATATATATATATCTATATATATATATATATATATATATATATATATATATATATATATATATATGTATATGTATGCATGTATGCATGTATGTGTGATTACCTAATTGTGATTACCTAATTGTGTTTACGGGAAAGAGCCCAAAGCTCGTATCTTCCCGTCTCCTAATCGCTTCCATTTTAGACTTAGTGATACTTATCATACCTGTCCTTAAAACTATGGATTGAGATAGCATTAACTACCTCCTCGCTTAGCCAATTCCAATTATCAACTACTCTTACACTGAAAAAGTATTTCCTTACATCCTGCAAAGAAGTTTTCTTACGAAGCTTCAAACTATGACCTCTAGTTCTAGAGCCAGCCATATCAAAATATCGATCCCTATCCACACTATCATAACCATGAAGGAATTTAAAGACTGTCACCATATCCCCCCTCACTCTTCTAGCTTCGAGTGATGGTAAATCTAATTCCCTCAGCCTCTCATCATAACTGAGATTGCGTATTTCTGGCACCAGTTTCGTGGCATGTCTTTGAACTTTTTCAAGCTTAGTTATGTGCTTTTTCAAGTGCGGATTACAAAAGGGGGCTGCATATTCGAGTTTTTGCCTCACATAGGTTACATAAATATTTCTGAACATTTCCTTCTCCATGTGCCTGAAGGCTACCCTTACATTTGATAAGAATGCATATGCTGCCCTTACTACGCCATTTATATGTATTTCTGGAGACAAATCTGCCAGTATGTTTACTCCTAGATCTCTCTCATTTTCTGTCTCTTGAAGTTGTACTCCAACCACCGAGTAGTCAAGCTTGGGCCTTCTTGCACTTGTACCCATTCTCATTACCTTACATTTTGAAGTATTGAATTTTATTAGCCACTTTTCTGACCACTCATGCAGATTATTTAGATCCTCCTGAAGTTCTCTACCATTGTTCTCGTTTTTTACTTTCTTCACAATCTTTGCATCATCTGCAAACATATTCATGAATGAATTTACAGACTCTGGTAGATCATTTACATATACAAGGAACAAAAGTGGCCCTAAAACTGAACCCTGTGGAACCCCACTACTAACTCTTCTCCATTCAGACACTGAGTGTCTTACTCTAACCCTCTGTTCCCTTCCTTCTAAGTAAGTTTTTATCAATTCTAAAACATTTCCACCTATTCTAGCCATTGATTGCAACTTCCTAATAAGTCTCCCATGTGGAACAGTGTCAAACGCTTTCTGGAAGTCTAGGAATATGCAATCTGCCCAGCCCTCTCTTTCCTGTAAGATTCGGCTTACCTCATCATAAAATTCTAATAAGTTTGTTACTCTTGATCTACCTTCTCTGAAGCCATGTTGCCTCACTGACAAAAAGTTGAAGGATTCCAAGTGAAGAGAGATATGTTTCCTTAGTAGTTTCTCCATAACTTTGCAAACTATGCTGGTCAAGGAAACTGGTCTATAGTTCAGAGCCGTATCCCTCCTTCCCTTTTTGAAGATAGGTATCACTTTTGCTTGTTTCCAGCATCTTGGAATCTCCCCTGACTTCAGTGACTTTTTAAATATGATACTTAGTGCCACTGGTATTGTGTTTGCGCATTTTTTAAGCACATGAGGGGATATGTCATCAGGACCTGTAGCTTTATGAACATCTAAATCCATCAGCGCTATGTATACCTCTGTGGCTGTAAGGTTGATGTTCTCTAATACCGGCCCTTGAGCTTCTATCACTGCAATCTGAGGGGGTGGGGTATTTTCTACTGTAAATACTGACTGAAACTCCTTGTTCAATTCTTTGCAGATCTCTTCATCCGTCTCAGTGATGCTTCCATCCGTTCTCTTTAGCCTTAAAACCTGTTCTTTTACCTTCAGTTTTCCTCTGATAAAGCTGTGGAAAAGCTTGGGATTTTCTTTAGCCTTCCTGGTGATGTCCCTCTCATAGTCTCTCTCTGCCTCTCTCCTTTTGCTTAGGTAGTCATTTCTTGCTCTTTTGTAGGTTTGCCAGGCATTTATGTTTTTTCTCCTCCTATTCCTTTTCCAACATTTGTCTCTCCACTCCTTAGCTCTTTTACACCCATTATCGAACCATTTCTCTCTGGCATGAATTACACCTACTTTGGTGACAGGTATGCAGCAATCTACTATCTTCCCATATTTCTCACAAAAGATGTCATACATTTCTTGTACAGATTTGTTGTAAAATAAGGTTCTCCAGTCAATAACTGCAAAAAGCTCATTCATTTTGATGTAATCTCCTTTCCGATAGTTCCTCCTCATGTCCTCAGTGCCTCTACTCTCAGGAAGAATATCTTCAATGATATACTCCATCAACAACACACAGTGGTCACTCTTTCCAATTGGTGGTTCATACTCAATTTTTTCAATATCCAACACATTATCTGTGAACACTAGATCAAGTAGTGATGGCTCATCCCCACCCCTGGCCCTTGTTGGTTCCATTACATGTTGGTGTAGGAAATTCCCTTGTACGCAATCTAGGAATCTTGCCCCAAATGAGTCCTCACCACTGTGTGGGTCAAGATTTATCCAATCTATCTCTTTATGATTAAAGTCTCCCATAATCAAAATCCTACATTTTTTTCCCGTGCCATGTTAACAACTGAGTTTATGACTTCAATAGTACCTATATGACTTTCCTCATGATCTTCAAGCCTATTTTGGTTCCTTGGTGGGTTGTATACAACAGTTACTATAATGCTCTCTGACCCAGTATTTATGCGAGCAACAAGAAATTCCTTGAACTCACTTTCTATAGCCAAGTTTATTTCTTCAACTTGAATCCTTTCACTTATGAGCAGTGCTATCCCTCCACCTGTCCTCTCAGATCTTTCAACCCTTAGTATTCTGAAGCCCTTAGGATAAACTGTGACACTGTTTATGTCCTCACTCAACTTAGTCTCTGTAATTGCTACTATATCTGCCTTACTGTTGTGAATCCTATCTTTTAATTCTACTGCCTTACCAGCTAATCCATCAGCATTTGTGTATAACAATCTTAATGAGGCCCCATCCCCTGATCTTCTGTCTTTATCTTCTTTATCTCCCCTTTGTCTGGAAGAACTCTGTAATGAAAGTTTTTCTTCTGTTCTTCATTTCTTTCATCATTTAACCTTCTTGCCTCTTGCAACAAGTTTTTGATCTTTCCCATCTCTTCCTGTGTTCTGTATCGTCTAATGAACACTTCTTTGAATTCTTGAAGGTCTTTTAGACTTTTTTTTCTCAACAATATTTCCCTACATGTTTCCCCTCTCTCAAAGGTTACTTTTGTTGGTCTCGGCTTTCCTTCCCTCGAATATTTACCTAGTTGGTGTATGTTTACAATATCCTCAGGACCACAAACTACTCCAAGCTTTCTTATCAGGTCTACAACCCTAGCTTTATTTTCTTCAAGTCTCCCCTGCCATGTTGGCTCCTGGGATTCGCTTATGCCTGAGATTACCACTGTCTTCTCCTTATCAAGTGCCTGTCTGATGAGTGGGTTTCCCTTTCCATCACAACGTCTTTCATTTTTTTGATTACTGTCTCTTTATAGTCAACTGTTTGTATGTTTTCCAGTGCCACCACCTTTACAGCCTCTTTTACTGCCACATTCCCCTTTAGTGCATCAGCAAAGGAAGTTTTCATGGCATCATTTTCCATATTCAGCTCCTGGAACTCTTTTCTGAACTGTTCAATGTTTTCCTTAATCTGGACATTCCAAGCAGCAATCTCGTCTCTCTCAGAAGAGAGCAGTGAACTAACATCTAATTCCTTTAGGTTGTCATTCAGCTGTTTGTTTTTATCTTCTTGTTTAGAAATTCTAGATTCTAGTTGACTCTTTTCCCCTTCCAGCTTCTTTATTCTTTTTTCTAGTTCCTTTCTCTCCTGCCCTTGTGCTTTACTTGCTTCCTCCAAAGATCTTATTTGCTCTCTGAGTGTTTCATTCTCTTTCATTTCTCCATCCATATTCAGAATTTTTTCATCAAGGCTTATAACCATTGCCTCTAAATTCTTGATTTTCTGTTTAAGTCTCCTAATGGCTACCCCTCCTACCGACCCATGGATGGGAGAGGTTTGGGACAGAGATGGCGTCATTTTTATGTTCTCCCTCTCACAGAATATAGAAAGAAGACGAGAAAGAGGAAAAAAAAAGAGAAAAGCTTTTATTTAAGCTTCACACAGAGTTTTTAAATCTCCATATAAGTGCTATTTAGTGACTCAATTTATCTCTTTTCTGGTAACGCACATCTTAACTTAAAAACTTGACCATGGTAATTTAAGGATAAAAGAAAAAGAAAAAAAATGCAACAAAACAAAAGTCAAACCTGAAGGAAAATTCGAATTTGTGTCTGAGGAGGCACCCACCTGTTTCTGCTATATATTCTTCCTAACTGATAAACTCACTTGCTAACCAAGATATGTTATCACAGGATTAGACTTTACATTTAACTCAATATATATATACAAAATAAAAAAAAATAGTAAAAGAGAAAGCTAAAAGAAAAGCAAAAAAATGAAGAAAATAAGACAGCTGTACTACTTGGCAACTTAACTCAGTACTGTTGACAGGTGGATATTTGGTATTTATTTAATAATTCAATTATTTCGTGTATCAAACTAACTAACAAGTTAATATAAATGGGAAGGATACTGATTTTAACAATATATGAAACCACAGGATCAGGTAAACGGCTTAAGAGCTTTCCCCAGTTTACACAAAAAATTAGGTAATGTGATGTGATGGCTTCACCTATGGCAACTCTTCAAAATTTCCTTCAAGGTAAAACAGGACAGCAGCTTCTCTCTTCCCTCACGAAAATGTTCTCAATTTTTTTCCTTTAATATTTTGGACAGTCTCGTCATACAACAAATATAAGTTTTGTACTCACAATACTCTGCAGGATTTCAAATTTAGGGAAATTATGGTAAAGTTTTCCACTAAGCACTTAGTCACTCAAAAATACAAGTAAAAATTTAATATATATATACTGTATATATATATATATATATATATATATATATATATATATATATATATATATATATATATATATATATATATATATATATATATATATATATATATATATATATATATATATATATATATATATTGTGTGTGTGTGTGTGTGTGTGTGTGTGTGTGTGTGTGATTACCTAATTGTGATTACCTAATTGTGTTTACGGGAAACAGCCCAAAGCTCATATCTTCCCGTCTCCTGATCGCTTCCATTTTAGACTTAGTGATACTTATCATACCTGTCCTTAAAACTATGGATTGAGATAGCATTAACTACCTCCTCGCTTAGCCAATTCCAATTATCAACTACTCTTACACTGAAAAAGTATTTCCTTACATCCTGCAAAGAAGTTTTCTTACGAAGCTTCAAACTATGACCTCTAGTTCTAGAGCCAGCCATATCAAAATATCGATCCCTATCCACTCTATCATAACCATGAAGGAATTTAAAGACTGTCACCATATCCCCCCTCACTCTTCTAGCTTCGAGTGATGGTAAGTCTAATTCCCTCAGCCTCTCATCATAACTGAGTTTGCGTATTTATGGCACCAGTTTCGTGGCATGTCTTTGAACTTTTTCAAGCTTAGTTATGTGCTTTTTCAAGTGCGGATTCCAAAAGGGGGCTGCATATTCGAGTTTTGGCCTCATATAAGTTACATAAATATTTCTGAACATTTCCTTGTTCATGTGCCAGGCTACCCTTACATTTGATAAGAATGCATATGCTGCCCTTACTATGCCATTTATATGTATTTCTGGAGACAAATCTGCCAGTATGTTTACTCCTAGATCTCTCTCATTTTCTGTCTCTTGAAGTTGTACTCCAGCCACCGAGTAGTCAATCTTGGGCCTTCTTGCACTTGTACCCATTCTCATTACCTTACATTTTGAAGTATTGAATTTCATTAGCCACTTTTCTGACCACTCATGCAGATTATTTAGATCCTCCTGAAGTTCTCTACCATTGTTCTCGTTTTTTACTTTCTTCACAATCTTTGCATCATCTGCAAACATATTCATGAATGAATTTACAGACTCTGGTAGGTCATTTACATATACAAGGAACAAAAGTGGCCCTAAAACTGAACCCTGTGGAACTCCACTACTAACTCTTCTCCATTCAGACACTGAGTGTCTTACTCTAACCCTCTGTTCCCTTACTTCTAAGTAACTTTTTATCCATTCCAAAACATTTCCACCTATTCTAGCCATCGATTGCAGCTTCCTAATAAGTCTCCCATGTGGAACAGTGTCAAACGCTTTCTGGAAGTCTAGGAATATGCAATCTGCCCCCTCTCTTTCCTGTAAGATTTGGCTTACCTCATCATAAAATTCTAATAAGTTTGTTACTCTTGATCTACCTTCTCTGAAGCCATGTTGCCTCACTGACAAAAAGTTGAAGGATTCCAAGTGAAGAGAGATATGTTTCCTTAGTAGTTTCTCCATAACTTTGCAAACTATGCTGGTCAAGGAAACTGGTCTATAATTCAGAGCCGTATCCCTCCTTCCCTTTTTGAAGATAGGTATCACATTTGCTTGTTTCCAGCATCTTGGAATCTCCCCCGACTCCAGTGACTCCTTAAATATGATACTTAGTGCCACTGATATTGTGTTTGCGCATTTTTTAAGCACATGAGGGGATATGTCATCAGGACCTGTAGCTTTATGAACATCTAAATCCATCAGCGCTTTGCATACCTCTGTGGCTGTAAGGTAGATGTTCTCTAATACCGGCCCTTGAGCTTCTATCACTGCAATCTGAGGGGGTGGGGTATTTTCTACTGTAAATACTGACTGAAACTCCTTGTTCAATTCTTTGCAGATCTCTTCATCCGTCTCAGTGATGCTTCCATCCGCTCTCTTTAGCCTTAAAACCTGTTCTTTTACCTTCAGTTTTCCTCTGATAAAGCTGTGGAAAAGCTTGGGATTTTCTTTAGCCTTCCTGGTGATGTCCCTCTCATAGTCTCTCTCTGCCTCTCTCCTTTTACTTAGGTAGTCAATTCTTGCTCTTTTGTAGGTTTGCCAGGCATTTATGTTTTTTCTCCTCCTATACCTTTTCCAGCATTTGTCTCTCCACTCCTTAGCTCTTTTACACCCATTATCGAACCATTTCTCTCTGGCATGAATTACACCTACTTTAGTGACAGGTATGCAGCAATCTACTATCTTCCCATATTTCTCACAGAAGATGTCATACATTTCTTGTACAGATTTGTTGTAAAATAAGGTTCTCCAGTCAATAACTGCAAAAAGCTCATTCATTTTGATGTAATCTCATTTCGAATAGTTCCTCCTCATGTCCTCAGTGCCTCTACTCTCAGGAAAAATATCTTCAGTGATATACTCCATCAACAACACACAGTGGTCACTCTTTCCAATTGGTGTTTCATACTCATTTTTTTCAATATCCAACACATTATCTGTGAACACTAGATCAAGTAGTGATGGCTCATCCCCACCCCTGGCCCTTGTTGGTTCCATTACATGTTGGTGTAGGAAATTCCCTTGTACGCAATCTAGGAATCTTGACCCGAATGAGTCCTCACCACTGTGTGGGTCAAGATTTATCCAGTCTATCTCTTTATGATTAAAGTCTCCCATAATCAAAATCCTACATTTTTTTCCCGTGCCATGTTAACAACTGAGTTTATGACTTCAATAGTACCTATATGACTTTCCTCATAAACTTCAAGCCTATTTTGGTTCCTTGGTGGGTTGTATACAACAGTTATTATAATGCTCTCTGTGTATGTGTATGTGTATATGTATGTATGTATATGTATGTATATGTATGTATGTGTTTATATATGTATATGTATGTGTGTGTATGTGTATATATGTATATATATATATATATATATATATATATATATATATATATATATATATATATATATATATATATATATATATATATATATATATATATATATATATATATATATATATATATATATATATATATATATATATATATATATATATATATATATATATATATGTATATATATGTATGTATGTGTATGTGGTATATGTTATATATATATATATATATATATATATATATATATATATATATATATATATATATATATATATATATATATATATATATATATATATATATATATATATATATATATATATATATATATATATATATATATATATATATATATATATATATATATATATATATATATATATATATATATATATATATATATATATATATATATATATATATATATATATATATATATATATATATATATATATATATATATATATATATATATATATATGTATGTATGTATGTATGTATGTATGTATGTGATTACCTAATTGTGTTTACGGGAAAGAGCCCAAAGCTCGTATCTTCCCGTCTCCTGATCGCTTCCATTTTAGACTTAGTGATACTTATCATACCTGTCCTTAAAACTATGGATTGAGATAGCATTAACTACCTCCTCGCTTAGCCAATTCCAATTATCAACTACTCTTACACTGAAAAAGTATTTCCTTACATCCTGCAAAGAAGTTTTCTTACGAAGCTTCAAACTATGACCTCTAGTTCTAGAACCAGCCATATCAAAATATTGATCCCTATCCACTCTGTCATAACCATGAAGGAATTTAAAGACTGTCACCATATCCCCCCTCACTCTTCTAGCTTCGGGTGATGGTAAGTCTAATTCCCTCAGCCTCTCATCATAACTGAGATTGCGTATTTCTGGCACCAGTTCCGTGGCATGTCTTTGAACTTTTTCAAGCTTAGTTATGTGCTTTTTCAAGTGCGGATTACAAAAGGGGGCTGCATATTCGAGTTTTGGTCTCACATAGGTTACATAAATATTTCTGAACATTTCCTTGTCCATGTGCCTGAAGGCTACCCTTACATTTGATAAGAATGCATATGCTGCCCTTACTATGCCATTTATATGCATTTCTGGAGACAAATCTGCCAGTATGTTTACTCCTAGATCTCTCTCATTTTCTGTCTCTTGAAGTTGTACTCCAGCCACCGAGTAGTCAAGCCTGGGCCTTCTTGCACTTGTACCCATTCTCATTACCTTACATTTTGAAGTATTGAATTTCATTAGCCACTTTTCTGACCACTCATGCAGATTATTTAGATCCTCCTGAAGTTCTCTACCATTGTTCTCGTTTTATACTTTCTTCACAATCTTTGCATCATCTGCAAACATATTCATGAATGAATTTACAGACTCTGGTAGGTCATTTACATATACAAGGAACAAAAGTGGCCCTAAAACTGAACCCTGTGGAACTCCACTACTAACTCTTCTCCATTCAGACACTGAGTGTCTTACTCTAACCCTCTGTTCCCTTCCTTCTAAGTAACTTTTTATCCATTCCAAAACATTTCCACCTATTCTAGCCATTGATTGCAACTTCCTAATAAGTCTCTCATGTGGAACAGTGTCAAACACTTTCTGGAAG
Source organism: Halocaridina rubra (assembly GCA_037179515.1). Taxonomy (NCBI): domain Eukaryota; kingdom Metazoa; phylum Arthropoda; class Malacostraca; order Decapoda; family Atyidae; genus Halocaridina; species Halocaridina rubra. Next base: position 52,063 of record JAXCGZ010002294.1, on the reverse strand, counting down.
TCTAGGAATATGCAATCTGCCCAGCCCTCTCTTTCCTGTAAGATTCGGCTTACCTCATCATAAAATTCTAATAAGTTTGTTACTGTTGATCTACCTTCTCTGAAGCCATGTTGCCTCACTGACAAAAAGTTGAAGGACTCCAAGTGAAGAGAGATATGTTTCCTTGGTAGTTTCTCCATAACTTTGCAAACTATGCTGGTCAAGGAAACTGGTCTATAGTTCAAAGCCGTATCCCTCCTTCCCTTTTTGAAGATAGGTATCACATTTGCTTGTTTCCAGCATCTTGGAATCTCCCCTGACTCCAGTGACTTTTTAAATATGATACTTAGTGCCACTGATATTGAGTTTGCGCATTTTTTAAGCACATGAGGGGATATGTCATCAGGACCTGTAGCTTTATGAGCATCTAAATCCATCAGCGCTTTGCATACCTCTGTGGCTGTAAGGTTGATGTTCTCTAATGCCGGCCCTTGAGTTTCTATCTCTGCAATCTGAGGGGGTGGGGTATTTTCTACTGTAAATACTGACTGAAACTCCTTGTTCAATTCTTTGCAGATCTCTTCATCCGTCTCAGTGATGCTTCCATCCACTCTCTTTAGCCTTAAAACCTGTTCTTTTACCTTCAGTTTCCCTCTGATAAAGCTGTGGAAAAGCTTGGGATTTTCTTTAGCCTTCCTGGTGATGTCCCTCTCATAGCCTCTCTCTTTTTACTTAGGTAGTCATTTCTTGCTCTTTTGTAGGTTTGCCAGGCATTTATGTTTTTTCTCCTCCTATACCTTTTCCAGCATTTGTCTCTCCACTCCTTAGTTCTTTTACACCCATTTTTACACCCATGTGTGTGATTACCTAATTGTGATCACCTAATTGTGTTTACGGGAAAGAGCCCAAAGCTCGTATCTTCCCGTCTCCTGATCGCTTCCATTTTAGACTTAGTGATACTTATCATACCTGTCCTTAAAACTATGGATTGAGATAGCATTAACTACCTCCTCGCTTAGAGAATCCCAATTATCAACTACTCTTACACTGAAAAAGTATTTCCTTACATCCTGCAAAGAAGTTTTCTTACGACGCTTCAAACTATGACCTCTAGTTCTAGGGCCAGCCATATGTATATATATATATATATATATATATATATATATATATATATATATATATATATATATATATATATATATATATATATATATATATATATATATATATATATATATATATATATATATATATATATAATTACTATTATTAAGATTCGTTTGTTAATATAATTTAGCCAAGTATGGACTTTAATTCCTTATGCGGCCTGTTTGTGGGGATTACTGAGTAACCCCGGCGGGCATTTAAGATTGTTATCTATTAATCCCATGTTTAAGACCCCTGGGGGCGGCTCTTTTGTCTCCTTCTTTTCAAGTTTTCTTCTGTTTTGCTAGTTGTATCTCTTGCCATTGTACTTTGAGAAGGTGACCAGCTTCGGTCACGAAATTAATAAGTACTTTATATATATATATATATATATATATATATATATATATATATATATATATATATATATATATATATATATATATATATATATATATATATATATATATATATATATATATATATATATATATATATATATATATATATATATATATATATATATATATATATTCGTTGTTTTATTTAATGGGCTTTCCCTTCCATTTTAAATTGTATGTTAACAGTTCAGTGTTATTAATATATATATATATATATATATATATATATATATATATATATATATATATATATATATATATATATATATATATATATATATATATATATATATATATATATATATATATATATATATATATATGTATCATATTTTACCCCGACCGGGACTCAAACCTGGGACATATGGTTACTGTGCCGGAGCAGTTACAGCTAAACCACTGATGGTCTTAAAGAGGCAAAAATTATAACAAATAATAACATGTATTAATTAATATTTTTGGGTTTTACATACATCATTTATGTATGAGAGCATTATACATTTGTGAAAATAGAGATAATTTAATTGTTTTTCTTAAGTAATGTAACAAATCACGTAGTAGGTTGGCCCATGGCATCATTCGCCCATTGCGATACTACAGCTGAAGGATTTTTAAACCTGAATAGGACTGTCCAGGACAGTTCGATATTAAGTCTTCCTTCAGTTACGGGTATATTTTATGCATACAACAATACTGAATATTCTTGAATATTCATTATACACCTCTTATTATCCCTTCACTTCTGACAAGTCATTACACTCTTCATCTGTTACTTTTTACTTAATGTATTCTTCGTGCCCAGGCTTTGTGGGGGCTCTTTTATTTTATTTTATTGGCCCGTCCTGGTGTCACAATCATAAAAATAATAATAATAATAATATATTAATAGATTTGGCAGTCTAAATCCATATACATAATAAGAAACATTCTAAATCCATGTACAGAATAAGAAACATTATGGCCTAAATAATGATCCTTGTGGAACTCCACTATTCACTTTCCTACAGCCTGCTGCTCTTTTACGCAAATTATCTGCTTATGCCCTCCTAAAGCAATCATTATCCATTCAAAGACATTTGCACTATTTCTTATATAGAGGGTGAATAATTTCTTACTATATACATATTTAAATAAAAAACATTCAATTATACACTGGCTCATTTTGTAAGAAATGTGTCTCACATAGTTTTAGATCAATCTTTTCATTATTAATACGAAAATAAATATGTATGAAAATAAAAAAAAAAAAGAATTTGAGAAAAGAATAAAATGATAAATGAATAAATGCAAGAGGCCATAATGAAAACAATCAAAAAAGTTTTACATTTATTTGAAAAACAAACACTGAAATATCAAATCATATTTAAGCGTTTTTATCATTTTTTGTGATATACAGAACACAAAAGTAGATTTGGCATCATCAGGAACACGCGGTGTGTGGGGGAAAGGGGGGGGGGGGGGACGCGAAGGTGTGAGGGTAGACATACTGAAAACTATTCACAGTCAAGAATGAAAAGACTACGAGGAATATCAAACTTACATCTATGTGTCAAGAGTAAAGTTGAGGACTGTATATATTCAATACAATAATATGATTTTTTTATATTTTTTTCATATTTTGCATTTTCTATAAATTCCAATGTAGAATGCAGAAGACTATTTTCAATCTCAGGCATTCAAAATGTGCATTGTGGAGATATTGGGATGAAATGCCAATTAATGAATGATACACATAACATATCAAAGGCTTATATGTACATTACCAGATTACCAGCCTTATCACTTACAAAAAGGAGGAAATTACTAATAGTATTGAGATTGAGTGTACTAGTATATATAAAAAAAGGCAATTAGAAATGGTAGAAATAGTGATATAATCACTGAAAAGGTAAATTATATATTTACTGCTAAGTTCAAAGCAATACTAACAATACTTGTGATGGTGGCTTGCATTTGCTCTTCAACTATCTTAGAGAAGTATAGATAATTTAGGTTCTGTCTACATTATAATGGAATTTGCTTAGATTATTAAAGAACTAGTATTAGTTCAGCATTCACGGTTGAAAATTTGAGTTCTTGGAACAAATGATGTCAAGGCACTACCTGTATGCTAATATATTTAGTTAGAGAATAAAAAAAATTAACTGTAAGCTGCCCAGTCAAGTTCTAATGCCATATAAATGTATGAGGTAACCCCTATTTTCCAGCTTTAAATAAGGACTCTTCTGAACAAAAAACTGTCCCACGCCAAATGGAAATAAAGCAAAATGTATTGAGATGCAGGTAACAAGAAGTATGATATAAAAAGGAGAGGGAAGTACTAAACTACAATAAATAGTTATATGTTACTCGTAATGCAACTCTTACCTAAATCATATAAATAAACAACGATTCCTTTCTAGTAGAACAGCTAAAATAGCAATTCCTTTTTATCAAAAGCACTAACTCAACTATAGGAGCAACATTACAATGTTTTAAGAGAGCTGAATTATATCCTTATCAAAATTAGATTAAGGTATTATATCACAGAAAAATCAATATCAACTATTTTTACATGGCGAATTATAAAAACTTAACAATATAAAGTGTACAAACAAAATTCATATGTAAACACTTACAGAAATTAATGAGACATTTACAGTAACTCATTGGTTGTCAAACCAGATGATTCAGGAACACTGTAGAGAACCCTACCAGATTATGGGTGAAATTCCTAATACTGTATACTCAAAATTATATAATGTATTCTCTACGAAGTGGTAAAGAATTACTTCTTTTCTATGACCTTTAATCAAACATGATCATACTTTACGTTATTGGGACCCAGAAAATATATAGTGTATATTATTAATTCGCTATTACCATACCATGTGAGTATAGCGAAAGTAACAAGAAAAATCAAAGTTAAGTAACTGGGTTATTTGTTAAAAACTACATAAATCATAAATAAAATAAAAAAACATATCTAATACTTTTTAATACTTTTAAACTCGAACATAATAATATAACATGGAGTAAATATACTATGCACTTCAGTTACAACTTGAGCACAGTGCATCTTGTAGACTGAACTATATTACACAATTTTTTTCTCTTTAGCATAAACACCACATATTAATAGATGGACATATGTATATATATTTCAGTTTGTGAGTTTTCAAGGACAGTTCAGTTAATATGAATACAAAACCTTTACATAGCTGTATCTAAGCATTTAATACAAAGGCAGTTCTTAAAATGTGTCACTGCTCTTTAGTATTCACATTACATAGTATATGAACTTGCACAACACAATTTAATAACAATATGTATATCAGAATTCTAATAAGTACCTCTAGGTTTTGTGTGAAATCTTTTGACTAGAAATAGTGAAAAGTAATTTACATAATGGAAACACGAGTTACATTATACAAGAAAAGCTCCAATCCAAAATCATATCAATCATAGTACAGTTTCTCACAAGTATAAAAACATTACAATTACTTTGAAAAGGATTGATAAAATACTTTTTAAATAATATCTCACAGGATTGCTAAGAATAATTATTTGATGTTAATTTCACCCTGACACAAATATGAATCAGTACAAGCTACTTGTTGTAGGTATAGCCTAATTAAACCTAAGAACTGATTTGTAAGCTGGTGGGAAGGAGTTCTTGCCTAGCTTCTTCAACAACATCTGCAAAATGTATCCTGGATTTTACTAAGCCAAGTCCGTGAGCTTTTCGTTTCCATTTTTCAATCATATTTCTGTGTTCCTCAACTGCCCTGAAAAGTAAATAAATTGATATTAGATTTACTGCCCCTCAAGTTATTCTGTGAAACAATAAGCTTGCGGTCAGTTCTTTTAAAAATGCTGAGTTGCGTGTCTAAAATATGCATGGAGAGGTCTGTGTTATAGTTGCTTTTATTATATATATATATATATATATATATATATATATATATATATATATATATATATATATATATATATATATATATATATATATATATATATATATATATATATATATATATATATATATATATATATATATATATATATATATATATATATATATATATATATATATATATATATATATATATATATATATATATATATATATAGTGATCTCCCCATTATCGCGAGGGTTCGGTTCGGGGACACGGCACAAAACAGGAAAATAGCGGCGTAGGATCAGCCTATATGTACAAAGATATTTTAATTTATTTTTACGTTTAAACAGTATAAACTGTATAAATCCTCCCTGTACTGTTAACAAACCACCCTTTACTTCATAAATAACAGCATGCAACGTAAATTTATATGACATACTCATGTACATAGGTATTTTACAATTATTTTTACGTTTACTGTATAAACCCTCCCAGCACTGTTAAAAAACCACCCTTTACTTCATAAATAACAGTATGCAACGTAAATTTATATGTACGTGATAGGTAAACTTACCTTATCTGTTATGGTTAACATTTTCCTTTGCTGCTTAGGCTCACTACAAGAAGCCTTAGAAGATGAAGGATGCTTGGGAGGCATTGCAAAGGTTAAAATATGCGAGTAAAAAAATCACAAGCAAAATGTATTAATAAGCACAACGTGAACGGCGCACACGAGTGAGGCGAGACAATGGAAGATGGTGGAAGCCTTTGTCCGAAACGCTGGTAGCGGTATCATATTTTACATGTTGCAATACTATAGTATTTATGTTTTTTACTATTTTTTACTGTTTTATTATTCTTAGGCTAAGAAATACGTTTTTTATCAATAAAATCATGAAACTACTGGAAATATAAATATATATGCTAGCTCATGTAGCTGCGACCCCAATACATTGTACGCTATCGGACACAAGCAAAATGTTTAATAAGCACAACGTGAACGGCGCACACGTGAGTTAGACTGAACGCGCCTTTGTCCGAAACGCTGATAGCAGTATCGTATTTTACATGTTGCAATACTGTTAGTATTTAAGTTTTTTACTATTTTTTACTGTTTTATTATTCTTAGGCTAAGGAATACGTTTTTTTATCAATAAAATCATGAAACTACTGGAAATATAAATCTATATGCTAGCTCACGTAGCTGCGACCCCAGTATATTGTACGCTATCGGACACTATTTCGCATGATGCAATACTGTGAGTTATACTGTACGTACCTATATCTAAATTTATGTTTATTACTATTTTTTACTGTTTTATTATTCGTAGGCTGGGAAATAAATTTTTTTTATCAATTAGATAATGAAATGTTTTTTTTTTTTCAATAAATAAATGAAAATACTGAAAATTTTAATTTTTTTAATATTTTAATATTTTTGCATATACTCAAAAAATAAAATAATAATTTGCAAAAAAAATTAAAGTGGTACAGTGAAAACGCGAACCAAGAAACGCGACCCAGCGGGGGATCACTGTATATATATATATATATATATATATATATATATATATATATATATATATATATATATATATATATATATATATATATATATATATATATATATATATATATATATATATATATATATATATATATATATATATATATATATATATATATATATATATATATATATATATATATATATATATATATTATATATATATATTATATATATATATATATATATATATATATATATATATATATATATATATATATATATATTATTATATATATATATATATATATATATATATATATATATATATATATATATATATATATATATATATATATATATATATATTCACCTTATCTTCTTTCGTATATTACTGGTTGTTAGGGACGGGAAAAATTTAATTTCCACATAATAAAATAAACACAAAGTAATTGGGCCTAAGCGTTCAACTGTTTGTTGCTCAGAGGTATATTTTAAGGGTAATAACAATGACGCTAAATCATAAATATCAGAAATGCAAGTATAAAGCTTTTCTTTGAGAAATGTAAGCAATGTATATAGCATAATAAGGTCAGGAAATATATATTATGAAGTAATATAAATCTATATGATAATAATCATGCTCAGTAATGAATGGTAGCTATATCAAAGTACCCAGCAGACTATGTCATATATTGTATATAGCAAAACAATTCCACAGCACCCCCTCCATGCTAAGCATCCATTCAGATGATAGATGTTTTAGTTAACTAAGTTGGAAAAAAGAAAGGATAACCATTTTAACCTGGGAAGGCTAGTGCCTCCTTTTGCGTTAAGTATTAGTTATAGTTTTAACCACAATACTTCAACCAATTTGAAACAGAAGCAACGTTGTGCATTCATGCAAATGATTACGAAAAATATACATAGAAAAAAAAATTTCACCGTAGCCCCCACAAACAAAAAATATGCCTAGTAACCTTCATGCTAGCATTTTGTAATCCCCTAATTTAGGACATTTACTACATGCTTAGCTGTAGACGTTATCTCATATATTATTTAAAGGTTAGAGGTGAAAAAAATAAGTCCCGTAGACTATTCGAAAAACACCAAGTAAATTGCATGCAAGAAGGTTTAAGCCGAGATATCTACTTTATGGTCCATAATTTAGGATATATTACTCTATAATGAAGTTTCATGATCATTTTGCTAAAAGTACACACAATAAGGGTGTCAGATTGCATAATTGTTGAGAGAAAATACTGTAATAAACATAGTAGTTCAATATTTGCCTGTAGTACTACACTGCTTTCCAGTACCAGAAACATGTTAGATTATGCCATATACTGTATATCCTAAGAGAGATGCTTGCAACATTAAAACATTTATGTCTTACCTTTTGTTCCTTGGAATGACTTAAAAAATGGTAAGGAAAATATATATATATATATATATATATATATATATATATATATATATATATATATATATATATATATATATATATATATATATATATATATATATATATATATATATTTTATTTTTTTATTTTTTTTTTTTTCCTCCCTACAAAATATAAAACCAATTTAAATCCATATCAGACTTGAGCTTCTCTTAAAATTTAATCTTCTGCTCTTAAAACTCTAATGAAAAATTAATTTAATGCTATATGATATTAAGACTGTTTAATCAATGTTTCTCTCTTTTGAAGTGCTCTATTACAGGCTGTTAATTCACTCTATTTTGTAGATTACGACTGATAGCAGTTACTATTTCCACTACCTAACTTTAATAAACTTTAATACAGGAGAGAAATATAAATCATGAAAGCAGACTATTGAGCTGGTAAACTTTCATTCAGTCTACCAAAAGGACAAACAACTTCTTATGAAAGAACTAAGAAATCCATTAAAAAAAATTCTTTAGCCCATGTATAAAGGTACTAGGTTATTGATGTAGTCCCAAAAAATAACTTTATTTAAAGTATATTTCTCGATAGTATACTATCAGATATAAATACACTCAGAACATATTATTCCAAACAATACATAAGTTGGGAATTGAAAGTAAGTGACTATATATTTTCAGTTTGGTTTGAAGGTCCTTTTGCTATGAGGATTTCATTATTGCAAATTAATGACATAAAGGATGTCATTGGATCTGCCACACTTTTTCATATCTACCACAAATGAGATTCTGTCTCTTGGATGAAGTCTTTCTAATCAAGATGCTCATCATACATCGACAGATTTCCTTAGCAAAATTCTCTTCATTCCGACAAACTAGTCTAATAGCCACCATATCTTTCAGCTACACTCATTGGTTTATATACGAAAAATGATTACTACAAACAGTATCAAGTATTCTAAAATTGAGATCTATAATTTGCTCCTTTCCTAGTAGCAACTGAGCATATACTATAACAATACGTCTATCCAACTTTTCCTCTTACTTGTACTTTCTGATTTTAATCTTCGAGTCTTCTTGTTTTTTATATTCTCTTTCCTCTTCATCAACTATCCTTTGTTTTGTATTTACCATGATGTGCATTTCATACCCATGTACATACATAATTAAATAAGTTTTTTCAATATACTTAACATTCATTTCTTATTCATATTCTTGTCTTATGAAAAGTTATGAACTTTACTCTCTTCACATTTTCCCAAATGAGACACTGTTATATTAGCCACTTAAGTCTCCACTTGCATTATAGGATTTACAATAGCAGTAATTACAAATTTTTCATCTTTACATAGTTTACACTTAAAGTTCTCTGACTGTTCTACTGTAAATAGTAATGGCATCTTTTCATAACTCAAACTTTTTGATACTAACTATTACTCATAACTTTAGTATCTGCTGCCATGGAAATTTTACAATAAGACAATTTCAGTTGTACTAATAAATACTGTGGGACTGAATGCAAGACCTTTGCTCCCCTACAGCTTTTAACTGAACCTATTTCTCCATGGGATATATCATTGCAAAGGAAAACTTTTGAAACCTTAAACAATAAAAAAAAATGCTTTGGTATAGCAGTATTAAATTAAAGTGGATCTGTAGCTACTAAGAAGTACTGCAGAATTAACAACTCTGAACATATCAGTATTTGCGAGCAATTAGATAGACTGTATACAGCACTGTCACACTTACTCAACGCTAAAGAAAAACACTTTAGCAAAAGCAATGATACTAGGATGAAGTTCCATTTAAACTTCCAAGTCCATCATTTTGTTCATCTCAAAAGAAAAATCGATTTCGTCTTGATAACGAGGATGAAAAACTAATTACAAAAACAAATACTGCATATAAAATCCTCTTTACTATTACCATGCAAAATACCAACACGAGTCATAATTGTAGCATGTCGTACATATAGTTGCCTTTATATGTTCAGTATTAAAGAGAAAATGGTGTTGTACGATGATAACACCTAATAGAATACTGCATTACTTCATATGCCATAATGCCTGATAATTCTTCTACATTAAGAAATTACTGCAATTTGGCAATGTCATATGTATATGGATACCTAGATGTATACACTAGGTATACCAAATACTTCTCTACCCCAGTATCACTGCTATCTTATTCTCCACATGAAAACTTATCCTTAATATATTCCTAATAGTCTTCAATTTCTAATGACACAATCCTCTCAGTAGAAATCCTTGAGAAATTCTTGTACATACTAACCTACATAATTTCCTAATCAAATAATAAGATCTCATCAAAAATTTTAATAAAAATATTACATAAGTCAAAACATATAACAGGCATTGTAAACTGCTGGTCTTAAGATATTTTATTAATAAATCAATAAGCTATTGCTTATGCGTAAGCTAGATAAACACCTGCAAAGCTGGGGCCAGCCCACATTGTCATGCAATAAACAGCCATTAGACCTGAATGCAACTGGGCCACTTGTTAACAAGTTACAAAGAGACCACTTTCCAGAATTAAATTTCACTTCTTTTGGAGAATATCTCATATCGGTATTATTTCTTTATCTTGTGTGTCGATTCATATGACAGTATAGTAAGTATAATACATAAGGAACATTTAATAAGTTCATGTATAGTAAGTTGTACCAGTACCAACATTTTAGCATACAGTAACCCGTCGTTTATCTCGGGGGTTCAGTTCCGGGACCGGCCGTGATAGGTGAATTTCCGCGACGTAGGATTGCCCTATATACATAGGTATTTTACATTTATTTTTACCTTTACTGTATAAAACCTCCCTGCAATGTTAACAAACCACCCTTTACTTTATTAATAACAGTGTGCAAGCGTAAATTTATATGAAAATGATAGGTAAACTTACCGTGAGTGAGGTGATGATGACGTGACATACTCATATACATAGCTATTTTACATTTATTTTTACCTTTACTGCATAAACCCTCCCTGCACTGTTTAAAAACCACCCTTTACTTTATAAATAACAGCATGCAAGCATAAATTTATATGAATGTGATAGGTAAACTTACTGTGAATGAGGTGGTGATGATGTGTATAGATTCCATAGGAAATTATTCCGCAGCCAATGACAGCTTTACGGTTGCTTTTTGCGAGAGAAGACCATGGTAATGGGGAGTTGTTGTTGCTGTTTCTTCTTTTGTTGGAAGATGGTCTTGTAAGAAATCATGGCATCATCAAGAAGATTGCAGAAGGTCACCGAACGAACCATATTATCGTCATGTTCTTGCAAGAGTTGTTGGACTGCTTTCACATACTCATACATGGCTGCCTGACATTCGAGTGTAAGGCCAGGTTCTTCGATTTTTTCGTGCGTTTCCTCTGGTTGTTCTTCTTCCTCTTCTTTGCTTGCTGATTTTGTCCTTTCCTCCAAGTCTTCATCAGTCAAAGGCTACGAGTGGCAGTCGATCAGTTCATTCACGTCTTCGTGAGTCATATCTTTAAAGCTTTCTCCTCCTAGCAATGCAGCCAACTTCACAGCTTTTGCAACTGCCGAGTTATGGACTTCGTCTGGTGCAAATCCCTTGTAGTTGTAGATGACATCCAGCTACAATTTCTTCCAGCTGGCATTGATTGTGGCCGGATTCATCTCATTGATTGCATTCTGAATATTTTGAAGGCATGTAGCAATCGTGTAATTATGCCAGTAAGTCTTCATTGAGTATTCTTTGTCCAAATCCATGCATTCAACCAGGTTCGTCAGGGCATTTCGTGTGTAGAGGACCTTGAACGTACGAATAACGCCTTGATCCATAGGCTGAATCAGTGATGTCGTATTCGGTATCAGGAACTCTACTTGAACACTGTCATATTCAAGATTAGTTGCGTGGCCACCAGCATCATCCATCAACAGAGGGACTTTAAATTCAAGGCCTTTTACCGCAAGATAAATTTTGATCTGAGGGATAAAGCATTGGTGAAACCAGTCCGATGTGAGGATTTTCGTGATCCAGGCCTTAGGGTTATACATCAAATACACTTGAAGCAGATTCTTATTCTTATTCTTCAAAGCCCTACGGTTCTCTGACTTGTAGATAAGCCCGGATTTTAACATGAAGTCCACAGCATTCCCGCACATGATGAGAGTAACGCGGTCTTTGTGCGCTTTAAATATGGGGCTTTAGCTTCTTTCTTGAAGAGAAAAGTCCAAGACAGTATTCTCTTCCAAAATAACCCAGTCTCATCAATGTTACACATTTGCTCAGGAGCATATTCCCCTTCTGCGATAATTTTCTAAAAATCGTTGTTCACATACTCTTCAGCTGCAGCTGTATCTGCAAACGCAGCTTCGCAATCATCCCTTGCGTGCAACGAACAATTGTTTCCTCAGTGGAGAATCGCTGGAGGGTCCTGGTTGTGGGTCGTTGATATCTTCTTCTCTCTCCTCCTCTACACGGTTGCCACTGTCGTCGTTGGGTTCGTTTGCAGCGAATGTATCGTACAGCTTCATCGCCTTTGTTTGTATGATATTGGTGTCTATGCTGATGTTCTTCTTTCTGCAATCAGCAATCCACAGGGCCAAAGCAGATTCCATCCGCACTATTATCTTATTGCGGGGTGTTACGACCCTCTTTGCTGTTTTACTAAATGAAATAAGTCACTGTTTTCCTGATATTTGCCTCGTCCTTTTTGATGTAGCGAACAGTAGATTCGTTGAGGCCAAAATGGCAGCCGACGTCCGAAAACCTTCTTCGTTCTTTCAGCATATCTAACAGTTTTGCCTTATCTGTTATGGTTAACATCTTCCTTTCCCGCTTAGGCTCACTACCAGAAGCCTTAGAAGATGATGGATGCTTGGGAGGCATTGCAAAGGTTGAAATACGTGAGTAAAAAAAATCACAAGCATAACGTATTAAGAAGCACAACGCGAACGGCGCACATGTGAGTTAGACCGAACAAGTGAGGCGAAACAATGGAAGATGGTAAGAGAACCAAGCTTCAATCAAAAAGCCAATCAGACCCCATGATACAGAACATACGGAAAAACAATTATGTGATTCGTCATCTCCCACCCTTTCAGCCAATAGCATCCCATGAACTATCTCACATAGGTGCGAGCCTTTGCGTTTTCTAAAACACCAATACTGTGTACGTTATCGTACAGTATTTCACATGGTGCAATACTGTGAGTTATATGTTTAAATTTGTTTTTACTATTTATTACTATTTTATTACTCTTTGGCTAGGAAATACTTTTTTTATCAATAAAATAATAAAAATACTGGAAATCTCAATGTACTAGCTCACGTAGGTGAGACCCTTTTCGTTTTCCGAAACGCTGATACCGGTATTGTATTTAACATGGTGCAATACTGTGAGTATTTATGTTTTTTACTACATTTTACTGCTTTATTATTCTTAGGCTAAGAAAGAAATTTTTTTATCAATAAAATAATGAAAATACTGGAAATTTTAATATATGCTAGCTCACGTAGGTGCGACCCTTTGCGTTTTCCAAAACGCCGATAACGGTATCGTACTTTCTATGGTGCAGAGTTACATGTTAAAATTTGTTTTTTTACTATTTCTTACTGTTTTACTATTCTTAGGCTGGGAAATACATATTTTTATCGATAAAATAAGAAAAAAACATTTCAATAAAATAATGAAAATACTGACAATTTTAATTTTTTAATATTTTAATATTCTTGCATATACCCAGAAAAAAAAAAATCGCCAAAATAAACCGCGATACATTGAATTCGTGATAGGTGAACCGCGATATAGCGAGGGGTTACTGTACTTTCATTTACACTGGTTACAAAAGGACCTATGTAGCTAAAGTGGCTTATAATCAGCAGTTCATTCATTTTAACACATCATGAGTTGCAATAAATTTAGAGCCACTCCCTTCTGGTCCTCCAGCATTTGCGACTTCATCGGATTTTAAACCTACACATAAAGCACTGGAAGAATAAAGAAGCTAAGCTCATACATACCACGAAAAACAAAGAGCTCGAGGCACCAAGTTGAAATATTAGCAACGGCAACATTCAAAACGTTATAATATCACAAGAACCTAAGGGAGGAGGAAAAGGGAAACAAACAAACCTTCGAAAAAAGAAAATATGGAATGCCTCCAAAAGTAGGAGGGGGATGAAACACTGAAACTCATGTCAACTCAAACAGTATAGGCTGAAGGATAACCCTAAAAGAATTCAGCAGGCATGGACACTCTGGGGAAGCCATACAGCAGCAGCAGCTTAAAAAATAAATCCTTGGGAAGAATATACAGTACTACATGAGGGAGAAGCGAATATTAAAAAGACAGCTCAGGTAATGTACAAGGGATACTGAACTCCTAAAAAGGCCAGAGCATAAGGACCCAAATATAAAAAAAAAATGAAATATGGCAAAAACTCACCCAAGATGAAGATGTAAGTTGAGATGAGTATGCTGAAATATAGCATTGCCAGAAAAGTAATCATAATTATCACTAAAAAAAAAAAAAAAAAGCCACCTATAACAAGCCATAAAAAGCAAAATTACCATGCAGAAAAGAGAAATAAACAACAATCTACCTCAAAGAAAAAGAAGAGAGATATATAGTCAAAAAAATCCAGAGAGAAGTAATTGGATGATGGAAGTTTCAACATTGATGGTATGGTAATCGAGGTGGTAGAGTCCTCAGATACCTGGGGATGATTATTGCAAAAGAGGGTAAAATGAATAGGGAAATTAATGAAAGAATTGGAGCAGCTAACAGATGCTGCTTTAGTCTAATGACACTCCTTAAGAGAAGATCCATATCGAAGAAGTCAAAACTGAGGGTCTACAACACTATCATAAGACCTATCCTAATGTACAGCTGCAAATCATGGTTATTAACTAAAGAACATAAGAAAATATCTCAAGTATTTGAAAATTAGGCAGTAAGAACAATAACAGGACCGGTGCATGACCTTGAAACACAGGAATGGAGGAAAAATAACTGAGAGTTGAGAGAACAAAGGAGCCTCACATAAGTCAGGTTGTTAAGGGAAGATGAATACAATGGGCAGGACACACTGCAAAAATGGAGGAGGACAGAATACCAAAATTAGGTCTTCTTGGCGTCTCTAGATAAACACAGACCAGTGGGGAGACCACGAAAAGACTGGAGATGTCTAAAGGAGGATATCAGACGAAAGAGAGGGAATTCTAAAAACTGGATGATCCAAGCACAGAACAGTAGAATATGGAAAAACCTATCAAAAGCGATCATGGGTTAACAAGTAGTCCCATGACTAGTGGACTAAGTAAGTATAGGGGAGTAAAAGGGGGAAAAATGGAGGATGTACTTTCAGCTTTATAGCCAACACAGAACACCCCACAAGACACATACAAAGAGAGAAAAGGCCACCTAGGAAAGCACAAGACTGCCAAAAGGGAAGGATACAAAAAATATGCCAAAATACCACATTGCATGACTGAGTTAAACAAAAGTGCATGGCTGCCACTAATATCCACTGAGGATGATAGATATACATATTAATATGTGAGTGGCACTCTCATTCTTCTACTTGCCAGATGGCTTGCAGGGGAGCTATTTTTATTTAATTCCTCTATTGTCTGCAAATTCACCTGGCAGCATTGGCCCTTGATATATCATTGGGATCCCTAGTCTCCTTACCTCAGTCAAGCTAGTAAGATGCATGAGGAAAAATTCAGCACTCAATTAATACAAATACTCTAAATAATGAAGAGCTCCATTTGAATTAGAAAAAAAAATTATTTCCGCCTGTTGAAAGAATATGCAACATCCGTTATTCTCTCAGATGAAATTATCCTCTAATGTTTACTGTTGAGCCAAATTATCTTCTAAAACCTACAATACCTAGCTTATATATACAGTACATAAACACGCAATCTAAAACTAAATATTAGGTTTTAACATCGCTCTACAAAATACCTTAAATGTAATACATGAAATTCCTAATCTAGACATTTAGTTTTGTAAACAAAGTAATGTTAGTGACTATAATGTAATCATACATATTTTGTGCATGAAGAAAAGAATGAAAATGCCTCTTATGACTAGCTCCAATTTCAAGTGGCAATATTTTAGCACAAAGTTTCGAAAAAAAGCATGAGATCATTAGAACACCATTTTAGTATGCATGAACATTACACACACAAAAAATTCAACTTGAGATCCATTATGTTTATGCAGGTTCTTGAATACTATACTATAAACAGTAAATATACTCTCATATACTAGAATGTATATCTGAAATTAGAATTTTTATGATATTTGGAATTTTTTTGAGCTTCCAAACCGTAAAAAAACTACTTACATATTCACATATATATTTCCCATTAATTGAGAATTTAATGAGTAAGTGGTTGAGATATGTCTTGTGTTGATGTTCAACACTACCTTTCTAGACTGAAAGTTTTTGATACTAATTTCTTTTAAGATACAATAAAACAGCTGTTGAACACTAGAGTGTGATATCTCATGAAAGAGCTCACTTAAGATAAATGCCTGATCATATAAGTAAAGCAATAACAAATTATTATATGGCTATAAATCTTTCACACTGATTATAGAACAATTCATAAACAAAGTTCAAATTTCACACAAGCTTATTAACACAAGAAGCACGATATATGTAAGGACATTAATTGCAAAAACGGACAGAGAGTAATACATGTATAATTAATACATATTAATACATAATTGTGTTCCCCACACTGATAAAAGAAAATCAAAATTTGAATATAAAATCACACACATATTTTCTTTGGCTTTGATGAAAATGTATGCATACAATTATACAGAAATGACAAGAGATCACCAATGGCAAATATTTTTTTTTTCTATGGGGAATACATTATACATATTCATGTATAAATTCAGGTTGAGGGTTCGCGCCCCGTCACGGACTGAGGTTAGTAAGGGCATACACTCAGGGTAACGATTATATCTGGCAAAACAAGTCCTTCGCAAGAAGGCAACCATCCTATCCCTTAGTAGAAAGTGGAGTTCGTGACGTAAAACCGAATCCATCCATGACTAAAGTAAGTTGTCTATGATCGTAGAATCAACCAAATGTAGCAGGACAGCAACAGATATTGCATATTACCAATATGATTGTTCTTCACTTACTTGTTTTATTAAGTAATAATAACTTGATAAAAACAAACCCAGCCACTGAGGGGGCATCCGGTCATAAAGGGCTATTTGGTCATAAAGGGCTACCCAGTCATGGGAGGGATGGGTTAAAGAGGCAAGCTCGAGGGAGAGTGTCAGATGTGGTGCTGCGGGTGGGCACTCTTAATGTGGGAATGATGACTGGGAAGGGGCGAGAATTGGTGGACCTGATGGAGAGGAGGAGACTTGGAGTGCTGTGTGTGCAGGAGACCAGGTGGAAAGGAAATATGGCGAGGGAACTGGGTGAGGGTTGCAAATTGTTATAGTGGAGCAAATGAAGAAGGGAGAAATGGTGTAGGAATAATACTATCCAAAGACCTGAAGGAAAGCTTACTTGGTGTGAATAGAAAGAGAGACAGAATTATGAGTTCAAAGATGGGACTGGGAGAAACGGTAGTCAAAGTGGTATGTGCCTATGTCCCACAAACTGGTTGTACAGCGGAGGAGAAGGATGTATTTTAGGAGGAGATGGACCAGGAGCTTAGAACAATTCCTATAAGGGAGAGGGTAATTTTGGGAGGAGATCTAAATGGCCACTTGGGAATTGGGAGGGCTGGGATAGGTAGAGTTCATGGGGGCTTGAGGGTGGGCGAGAGAAATGAAGGGGGAGAGAGAGTGATTGATTTTGCAGTGGCCTTTGATCTGGCATTGGTCAACGCATTCTTTGAGAAAAAGGAAAACAGATTGATTACATACAGTAGTGGTGGGAGGGAGAGCCAGATAGATTTACTGTTGTGTAGGAGAGACCATCTGAAGGAGAATAGCAATGCAATGCAACATAGGATAGTAGCAACTGACTGCAGGCTCAGGAAATGTAGGAATAGTAAGAAGCCGAGGATAGACCCAAAGATAAAGTGGTGGAGATTGAAAGATGCAGAGCTGAGAGCTATATTTAAGGGAAGAGTGTTGGAAGCGATAAGGTTGCATGAAGATGTACAAGAACGGTGGAGAGAGAATAGTAAGGTGATTTTGAGGGTTAGTTAGGAGGTACTTGGAAAGGCATTAGGAAGGAAACCCCCAAATGATAAAGAGTCATGGTGGTGGAATGAGGAAGTGCAAGAATGGGTGAAGAACAAGAAAGAATCTAAGAAAAAGGCAGATTTACAGGCCTGGAGCAGGATAAAGAAGAGTACAAGCAGGCAAAGAGAGCAGTAGCAAAAGCAAAGGCAGAGAAATTGAATGAAGTCTATGAAGAGCTGGAAACACCAGAAGGAGAGAAGAAAATATGGCGAATTGCCAAGGCCCGAGATGCTGCAACCAAGGACTTGACCCAAGTAAGACAAATAAAGGATAACCATGGAGTAGTTCTAGCAGAAGAGGATGAAATAAAAAGCAGATGGGAAACTTATTTTGAAGGATTACTAAATGAAGAGAACCTAAGAGCAGTATTTGAAGATGGACTTCCAAATGAAGCAGTTACAACAACAGTGGCTAGAAGAGTGGTAGAGCGGGCAGTAAGGAAAATGAAAAATGGAAAGGTAGCAGGACCTGATAAGATGCCAGTGGAGGTATGGAAGAGTCTTGGAGAGGAAGGCATAGATATTTTGTGGGACTTAATGCAAAAGATCTTTAGTCAGGAAAAGATGCCAGAGGAGTGGAGAGGAAGCTTAATCATCCCAATCTATAAAGGGAAGGGAGATTTTCAGGAGTCTGGAAACTATAGATGTATAAAGTTGTTAAGTCATACTATGAAGATATGGGAGAAGATTATAGAGAGGAGACTCAGAGAGATAATGACAATTGGGGATGATCAGTTTGGCTTCATGCCTGGAAGAGGGACAGTGGATGCCATATTTGCCTTTGAGACAAATGATGGAAAAGCATCGGGAGAAACAGAAAGGACTGCATATGGTCTTTATTGACCTGGAAAAGGCATATGATCTTGTACCATGTCAAGAGGTGTGGAGGTGTATTAGAGAAAAGAGAGTCCCCGAGAAATATGTAAGAATCATCCAAGATATGTATGAGAGGGCAGAGGCAAATGTTAAGAACAGTGTGGGCTTGACGAAAAGTCTCTCAGTAAATGTCGGTCTGCATCAAGGGTCTGCTTTGAGTCCATATCTATTTGATCTGGTCTTGGATGTAGTAACCCAGGGTATTAGAGATCAGTCTCCATGGTGTATGCTCTTTGCAGATGACATTGTACTGTGTAGCAACAGACGAGAGGTAGTGGAGGCGAAGCCTTAGGAGTGGAGAAGAATGATGGAGGATAGAGGACTGAAAATCAGCAGGAAAGACAGAGTACTTGAGGTTGAGAGATGATGAGGATGGGGAGATCAATTTGCATGGGAAGGTGTTGAAAAGAGTTGATAACTTCAAGTATTTGGGATCAACAGTAGCAGAGGATGGTGACCTAGAGTCAGAAATAACCTACAGAATACAAGCGGGATGGAAGAACTGGAAGAAAGTGTCTGGGGTGCTGTGCGACAGGAGAATAGGGATTAAGCTAAGGGGTAAAGTGCATAAGACAGTTGTGAGACCTGTGATGATGTATGGAGCAAAGACATGGGCAATAAAGAAGACACAAGAGAAAAAACTGGATGTGGCAGAGATGAGGATGTTGGATGTGTGGGGTGACAGGAAGCGATAAGATCAGAAACGAGGTAATTAGAGGTACCTCAAAAGTTAGAGAAATATCAGATAAGATACAAGAAAGTAGACTAAGATGGTATGGTCATGTCGTTAGAAGGGATGAACAGTATGTTGGGAGGAGGGTGATGGAAATGGATATACAGGGTAGGAGAAGGAAAGGGAGACCAATGCGTAGGTGGATGGATTGCATTAATGACGACCTGAGGCCTAAAGGTTTGTTGGGTGATGAGGTATGGGACAGAAGCAAATGGAGAAAACTGGCCAGAAACATCGACCCCACATAAAAGTGGGAAAAGATGTAGACGAAGAAGAAGAAGAAGAATAACTTGATAAAAACAAGTATAAGAGGGGACACAGACAGATTAAAACAGGAATTAAGGCTGGATGCCCTTTCTATAAGTGAGCTCACTCACAGGACTGTCATCGTGGAGTCGAGATGCTACCACTACAAGATCGTGGTTTTTATCAAGTAAAGAAGCAAATATCAAATACATATTAACTCTTCTTGAGCAGAGCCATTAAAATCATATTAGTAAAATTTCAATACAAATTGCACAATATAAAGCTTAGCTTTGTTAGAAAAGTATTAATTTACATGGCACTGGCATAATGTTGTGAGACTGGGGGTGACTGTGGGGTATTAAGAGGCTGCCGACTCTCTGCTCCTTCAGGAGGATCTCGAGTAGTAAGGCCTCGACCCACAGCATTATGTGTCCGGTTTGTGGTCTCTTGCGAACGACCAGGTTCATGGACTCTGGTTCGTTTGCTATCAATAATGCGCACACTGTCAGTAGGATGAACAAGCTCGCTGCTGAAATACCAACGAACATACTTGCGATACTCATCTTGGCGCCTTCTATCAACATAGCTAAAGATGCATGAGGCAGGAACCCAGATGATAACAGAGATGATGATTACAGTTCCAACAATATTGTCACGCAAGAACATCAGCACAGTGTTGATGTTGATGTCTTCTATGATATCCCAGAAACGCTCAACCACATCCTGAACAGTCTTCTCACATTTACCCTGAGAATGAGTCAAATACTTTACATTACTTACTATGCTAATATTTCAAGTTCAATTTGCTTATAACTAATGAGTTATGTTTATAGTCATATGCTTAAGACTATTAATTACTCCTTACCATTTTGATAAAATATTAGATATGAGAAATAACTAGTAGCATCTCCGAAACTTACTCTATAAGTATTTATTATACATAAGCCTATACACCTTGTTCTTGGAATAATGCGGAGATAGGTTCTCAGAAGTGACGGGTAAATCGAAAATCGCATAAAAAAACGAGCAATTTTCCATAGGAAACAATGATAAAGGGCATAGATAAGTTCCACAACCTTACATAGACACACTATACCAAAGATATCAGATAAGTAAAAACATATTTATAAGTACATAACAAAGCAGAAAGTCCTGTATCTATTTTTAAGAGGATACAAACTATATTCAGATTCACTGTACAGCAAGAAATTAACATACTGTACTGTACTCTATTATGATGTGGGCAACAGGCATACAGTACACTGGGACTTGCATGGTGGCGGTGAGCACGAGGATGCAAACGTTTTGCCACCTCCGTATCAGCTGATGCACCCTCGCACGCTATTTCCCTGACGATATTATATCGCAATTTTGTTTGCTGTTTGTTCTTAATGCTTTTTTTTTTATTATCTTCATAATATCCGATCGCATTAAGCGATTGAAGAGGAGGAGGATGCAGGAGAACGAACCTCTATAGACAAACGTTTTGCCGCTTCTGAATCAACTGAAGCTTACCACTATTCAGGCACAATATCTTACTCATAAAATATTTATTTATTCACTCTATTTGGGGTTTATCTAATTTTCTAGATTATAGTATTACATATTAATAGTCCTTAGTTCTAAACATTATTCTATCTTCTTTACATGTCGACCGTGCTGCACGAAATCCAAACGTAAACAAAGTCAGCTGAGAGAAAAAGAAAACTATACAAATCGTTACAAAGAACACATATATCCAAGAAACTTAAATGAAATATATATATTCTGTACACGCTATATCCCTGACGATATTATATAGAAAGTTTTTTTGTTTGTTCTTAATGCTTTTTTTAATTTTCTTCATAATATTCGATCTCATTAAGCGGTAGAAGAGGAGGAGGATGCGGGAGAACGAACCTCTATCGGCAAACGTTTTGCCACTTCTATATCAGCTGATGCACCTCGCATGCTATTTCCCTGTCGATATTATATCGAACATTAGTTTGCTGTGTTCTTAATGCTTTTTTCCATTATCTTCATAATATCAGATTTCATTAGGCGGCAGAAGAGGAGGAGGATGGCGGTCAATTATTTACTAAAAGTAGAAAAAAAAAATCGAATTTTATTGCATTGGCATTATTCGTGAATTTCGTATTTTTTTATTATTATTTTTTAGGTGCGTTATTCCAATTTCACGGATTTTAAACATGCGTAAAAAATGAACTGAGTGTTAGAAGTAACAAATAGGTCAAGAGTGTTTGCTGCATGTTCATGACGATCAGGAACACGAGTAGGATGTTTGATAATTTGCTCCAGATCGTGAGTAATAGAGAAAGCAAGGGCCTCACTTCCTCCCACATCAGTGTGAGAAGAATTAAGCCACTCACTATGGTGTACATTGAAGTCCCCAATGTAGAGAACTTCGGCATGTGGGTGAGAAGATAGCAAGGACTCTTGGTACACGGACATATATTCAAAGAAAGATACAAACTTGGTGGAGTTTGGAGAACAATATCAAAAGCAAAGAAAAATAGTGGTAGTGGAGAGATAAATTTTTAGCCAAAGAACATCAAGGTTAGGAGATTCAAGGTCCATGAGCCTTGCAATAGGAGTGTTAACGTTGCAGTAGGCACAGACCCCACCTTTCGAACAAAAACAAGTATACTGGTTATAGTGAGAGATTTGAAATGAATCAGCGGATGCATGGATAGACAGCTGCGTTTCAGAAAGAAGGAGGAGGTTAGGGAGAAAAGTGCCCAAGTGCTGTTCCACCCTCCCACCAACCCCCCCACCCCACCCCACCCCACACACACACATAGAAGATCAGGGGATGGGGCCTCATTAAGATTGCTATACACAAATGCTGATGGATTAGCTGGTAAGGCAATAGAATTAAAAGATAGGATTCACAACAGTAAGGCAGATATAGTAGCAGTTACAGAGACTAAGTCGAGTGAGGACATAAACTGTGTCACAATTTTTCCAAAGGGTTTCAGAATATTAAGGGATGAAAGATCTGAGAGGACTGGTGGAGGGATAGCACTGCTCATAAGTGAAAGGATTCAAATTGAAGAAATAAACTTGGCTATAGAAAGTGAGTTCAAGGAATTTCTTGTTGCTCGCATAAATACTGGGTCAGAGAGCATTATAATACACATACACATATACCTTGGCTGTTTCCCCCTTTAATTGGGGGGTAGCCAACATCAAGAAAGGAAAACAAAAAGGGGGATTACTTTGCTCTATGGGCAATGACGAGGGAGCTAACGACCGTTCAGATGGCACTGCTGGAGTGCCACAGCCCATCCTCCCGGCTCTTCCACAACCCGTGTCGCTTCACAACTGCCAGCTCCTCCTACTGCCCCTACCACAGGGATATCTCTGTAAGATGCAGCCCCGTGGTAACAGCAGATGCCCATCAGAGCCGCGTCACAATCGCTCCCCACTCATTCCTATTCCTAGCACGCTCGCTTGCTTCCCTCACATCCATCCTCCTATCATTCAGGGCTCTCCTTACTCCATCCATCCATCAACTCTCGCATTCATCACCTTTTTCAGCAGCCTTTCATCATCCATCCTTTCCACATGGCCAAACCATCTCAGAACATTCATATCTACTCTGGCTGCAATTTCTCTCCTCACACCCGTTCTTGCTCTCACCACTTCATTCCTAACCCTATCCAATCGAGATACACCAATCATACTCCTCAGGCATTTCATCTCAAACACATTTAGTTTCCGTCTCTCACTTACTTTCATACCCCATAACTCTGATCCATACATCACAGTTGGCACAACCACTTTCTCATACAAAACTTTCTTAACATTCATTTCCAACCCTCTATTCTTCATCACTCCTTTCAATGCACCCAACACTTTACATCCTTCATTCACTTTGTGACACACATCTGCTTCCACTCCACCATTTGCAGCTATAACCGAGCCTAAATACTTAAACTGATTAACCTCCTCAAGCGTCTCTCCATTCAACATAACATTCAATCCAGCGCCATCCTCATTTCTTGTACACCTCATTACCTTACTCTTTCACACATTCACTAGCAGCTTCCTTCTCTCACACACCATTCCAAATTCTGACACAAACTGACACAGCTTTTCCTCTGAATCTGCCACCACCACAGTATCATCTGCAAACAGCAACTGATTCAGCTCCCACTCGTTATCATCCCCATCTACCATTCTCAAACCTCGACCACGAACTCGCTCATTCACCTCTCTTACAACTCCATCAATATACAAATTGAACAGCCATGGTGACATCACACATCCCTGTCTCAGTCCCACACTCACTGGAAACCACTCACTCACTTCATTCCCTACCCTAACACAAGCTCTACTACCCTCATACAAACTCTTCACTGCATGCAACAATTTACCATTGATTCCATATAATCTCAAAACATTCCACATAGCCTCTCTATCAACTCTATCATATGCTTTCTCCAGATCCAAAAATGCAAAATACACATCCTTACCCTTTGCTAAATATTTCTCACATAACTGCCTAACTATAAAAATCTGATCTATACAACCTCTACCTCTCCTAAAACCACTCAGCACTTCCGCGATCACATATTCTGTCTTATCCTTAATCCTATTAACCAGTATCCTACCATACACTTTTCCTACCACACTCAACAAACTTATACCCACCAAGGAACCAACATAGGCTAGAAGTTTATGAGGAAAGTCATATAGGTACTATTGAAGTCATAATATTAGTTGTTAACGTGGCACGGGAGAGAAAATGTAGGACTTTGATTGTGGGGGATTTTAATCATAAAGAGATAGATTGGATAAATCTTGACACACACAGTGATGAGGACTCATTTGAGGCAATATTCCTAGATTGCGTACAAGGGAATGTCCTACACCAACATGTAATGGAACCAACAAGGGCCAGGGGTGGGGATGAGCCATAACTACTTGATCTAGTATTCACAGATAACGTGTTGGATATTGAAAAAAATGAGTATGAATTACCAATTGGACAGAGTGACCACTGTGTGTTGTTGATGGAGTATATCATTGAAGATGTTCTGCCTAAGAGTAGAGGCATTGAGGACATGAGGAGGAACTATCCAAAAGGAGATTACATCAAAATGAATGAGCTTTTTGCAGTTATTGACTGGAGAACCTTATATTACAACAAATCTGTACAAGAAACGTACTACATCTTTTGTGAGAAATATGGGATGATAGTAGATTGCTGCGTACCTGTCACCAAAGTTGGTGTATTCATGCCAGAGAGAAATGGTTCAATAATGAGCGTAAAAGAGCTAAAGAATGGAGAGAGAAATGCTGGAAAAGGTATAGGAGAAAAAAAACATAAATGCCTGGCAAACCTACAAAAGAGCAAGAAATGATTACCTAAGTAAAAGAATAGAGGCAAAGAGAGACTATGAAAGGAACATCACCAGGAAGGCTAAAGAAAATCCCAAGCTTTTCCACAGCTTTATCAGAGGAAAACTGAAGGTAAAAGAACAGGTTTTAAGGCTTAAGAGAGCGGATGGAAGCATCATTGAGACGGATGAAGAGATCTGCAAAGAACTGAACAAGGAGTTTCAGTCAGCATTTACAGTAGAAAATACCCCACCCCCTCAGATTACAGAGATAGGAGCTCATGGGCCGGCAATAGAAAACATCAACCTTACAGCCACAGAGGTATGCAACGCGCTGATGGAGTTAGATGTTCATAAAGCTACAGGTCCTGATGATATATCTCCTCATGTACTGAAAAAATGCGCAAACTCAATATCAGTGGCACTAAGTATCATATTTAAAAAGTCATTGGAGTCAGGGGAGATTCCAAGATGCTGGAAACAACAAACGTGATACCTATCTTCAAAGAGGGAAGGAGGGATATGGCTTTGAACTATAGACCAGTTTCCTTAACCAGCATTGTTTGCAAAGTTATGGAGAAATAACTAAGAAAACATATCTCTCTTCACTTGGAATCCTTCAACTTTTTGTCAATGAGACAACATGGCTCCAGAGAAGGTAGATCAAGAGTAACAAACTTATTAGAATTTTATGATGAATTAAGCCGAATCTTACAAGAAAGAGAGGGCTGGGCAGATTGCATATTCTTAGACTACCAGAAAGCATTTGACACTGTTCCACATGGGAGACTTATTAGGAAGCTGCAAGCAATGGCTAGAATAGGTGGAAATGTCTTGGAATGGATAAAACCTTACTTAGAAGGAAGGGAACAGAGGGTTAGAGTAAGACACTCAGTGTTTGAATGGTTGAATGGAGAAAAGTTAGTAGTGGAGTTCCACAGGGTTTAGTTTTAGGGCCACTTTTGTTCTTTGTATATGTAAATGATCTACCAGAGTCTGTAAATTCATACATGAATATGCTTGCAGATGATGCAAAGATTGTGAAGAAAGAAAGAAACGAGAACAATGGTAGAGAACTTCAGGAAGATCTAAGTAGTCTCCATGAGTGGTCAGAAAAGTGGCTAATGAAATTCAATACTTCAAAATGTAAGGTAATGAGAATGGGTACAAGTGCTAGAAGGCCCAAGCTTGACTACTCGGTGGCAGGAGTACAACTTCAAAAGACAGAAAATGAGAGAGATCTAGGAGTAAACATACTGGCAGATTTGTCTCCATAAGTACATATAAATGGCATAGTAAGGGCAGCATATGCTATCTTATCAAATGTAAGGGTAGCCTTCGGGCACATGGAAAAGGAAATGTTCAGAAATATTTATGTAACTTATGTGAGGCCAAAACTAAAATATGCAGCCACTTTTTGGAATCCGCACTTGAAAAAGCACGTAGCTAAGCTTGAAAAAGTTCAAAGACATGCCATGAAACTGGTGCCAGAAATATGCCATCTCAGTTATGATGAGAGGTTGAGGTCATTAAACTTACCATCAATCGAAGCTAGAAGATTGAGGAGGGATATGGTGACAGTCTTTAAATCCTTCATGGTTATGATAGAGTGGATAGGGATCGATATCTTGATATGGCTGGCTCTAGAACTAGAGGTCATAGCTTGCAGCTTCGTAAGAAATCTTCTCAGAATGTAAGGATGTACTTTTTCAGTGTAAGAGAAATTGATATTAGGAATTCGCTAAGCGAGGAGGTAGTTAAATCTAACTCAATCTATAGTTGTAAGGACAGGTATGATAAGTATCACAAAGTACAAAATGGAATCGATCAGGAAACGGGAAGATATGAGCTTTGGGCTCTTTTCCGTAAGCACAATTAGGTAATATCACACACACACACACACACACACACACACACACACACACCCACCCACCCACCCACCCACCCACCCACCCACCCACCCACCCACCCACCCACCCACCCACCCACCCACCCACCCACCCACCCACCCACCCACCCACCCACCCACCCACCCACCCACCCACCCACCCACCCACCCACCCACCCACCCACCCACCCACCCACCCACCCACCCACCCACCCACCCACCCACCCACCCACCCACCCACCCACCCACCCACCCACCCACCCACCCACCCACCCACCCACCCACCCACCCACCCACCCACCCACCCACCCACCCACCCACCCACCCACCCACCCACCCACCCACCCACCCACCCACCCACCCACCCACCCACCCACCCACCCACCCACCCACCCACCCACCCACCCACCCACCCACCCACCCACACACACACACACACACACACACACACACACACACACACACACACACACACACACACACACACACACACACACACACACACACACACATATATATATAGGCATTCATGGGTTGAGGTCACCACTATATATATATATATATATATATATATATATATATATATATATATATATATATATATATATATATATATATATATATATATATATATATATATATATATATATATATATATATATATATATATATATATGATTATATATTATATATATATATATATATATATATATATATATATATATATATATATATATATATATATATATATATATATATATATATATATATATATATATATATATATATATATATATATATATATATATATATATGAATCATTTTTTTTTACCCCGACCGGGACTCGAACCTAGGACTTATGATTACTAAGTCAAGGCGCTACCACTACACCACAGAAGGTTAAAAGGAATCCAACCTTATAGCTTATATCTGCTATACTTAGGAATGAACGCATTCTAACTGAATGCCACTATGTTCATATTACAGATTCCCCAACCTCACTCGTGGCTTCATTTTAGCATTTAATTCAATTCCCAATCTCATTCGGGCCATGAAATTATCAAATAAGCACTTTACATATGTGAAAACATGAATCATTTTTTACCCCGACCGGGACTCGAACCTAGGACTTATGATTACTAAGTCAAGGTGCTACCACTACACCACAGAAGGTTAAAAGGAATCCAACCTTATAGCTTATATCTGCTAGACTTAGGAATGAACGCATTCTAACTGAATGCCACTATGTTCATATTACAGATTCCCCAACCTCACTCGTGGCTTCATTTTAGCATTTAATTCAATTCCCAATCTCATTCGGGCCATGAAATTATCAAATAAGCACATTACATATGTGAAAACATGAATCATTTTTTACCCCGACCGGGACTCGAACCTAGGACTTATGATTACTAAGTCAAGGCGCTACCACTACACCACAGAAGGTTAAAAGGAATCCAACCTTATAGCTTATATCTGCTATACTTAGGAATGAACGCATTCTAACTGAATGCCACTATGTTCATATTACAGATTCCCCAACCTCACTTGTGGCTTCATTTTAGCAATTAATTCAATTCCCAATCTCATTCGGGCCATGAAATTATCAAATAAGCACATTACATATGTGAAAACATGAATCATTTTTTACCCCGACTGGGACTCGAACCTAGGACTTATGATTACTAAGTCAAGGCGCTACCACTACACCACAAAAGGTTAAAAGGAATCCAACCTTATAGCTAATATCTGCTATACTTAGGAATGAACGCATTCTAACTGAATGCCACTATGTTCATATTACAGATTCCCCAACCTCACTCGTGGCTTCATTTTAGCATTTAATTCAATTCCCAATCTCATTCGGGCCATGAAATTATTAATTAAGCACATTACATTTGTGAAAACATGAATCATTTTTTACCCCGACTGGGACTCGAACCTAGGACTTATGATTACTAAGTCAAGGCGCTACCACTACACCACAGAAGGTTAAAAGGAATCCAACCTTATAGCTTATATCTGCTATACTTAGGAATTAACGCATTCTAACTGAATGCCACTATGTTCATATTACAGATTCCCCAACCTCACTCGTGGCTTCATTTTAGCATTTAATTCAATTCCCAATCTCATTCGGGCCATGAAATTATCAAATAAGCACATTACATATGTGAAAACATGAATCATTTTTTACCTCGACCGGGACTCGAACCTAGGACTTATGATTTCTAAGTCAAGGCGCTACCACTACACCACAGAAGGTTAAAAGAAATCCAACCTTATAGCTTATATCTGCTATACTTAGGAATGAACGCATTCTAACTGAATGCCACTATGTTCATATTACAGATTCCTAAGTATAGCAGATATAAGCTATAAGGTTGGATGCCTTTTAACCTTCTGTGGTGTAGTGGTAGCGCCTTGACTTAGTAATCATAAGTCCTAGGTTCGAGTCCCGGTCGGGGTAAAAAATGATTCATGTTTTC
This sequence comes from Halocaridina rubra, assembly GCA_037179515.1. Lineage (NCBI taxonomy): Eukaryota > Metazoa > Arthropoda > Malacostraca > Decapoda > Atyidae > Halocaridina > Halocaridina rubra. The sequence goes on along the minus strand of JAXCGZ010002294.1, from coordinate 21,930 downwards.
ACATATGTAATGTGCTTATTTGATAATTTCATGGCCCGAATGAGATTGGGAATTGAATTAAATGCTAAAATGAAGCCACGAGTGAGGTTGGGGAATCTGTAATATGAACATAGTGGCATTCAGTTAGAATGCGTTCATTCCTAAGTATAGCAGATATAAGCTATAAGGTTGGATTCCTTTTAACCTTCTGTGGTGTAGTGGTAGCGCCTTGACTTAGTAATCATAAGTCCTAGGTTCGAGTCCCAGTCGGGGTAAAAAATTATTCATGTTTTCACATATATATATATATATATATATATATATATATATATATATATATATATATATATATATATATATATATATATATATATATATATATATATAAACCAAAAATTATCCAACTTCCCAGTGCACAAAAATCAAGGGAGGGAGCGATTGCTAGACACCAGCTTCCATTTTATTATTACTTTTAACAAGAATAGGAATTATAAGGAGAGTACTCATTCCTCCATAATAATAGCTATCAATTGAAGTCTCCTCTTATGATATGTCAAATGCTCATCTGGTAATCTCACACAATATGGTGCTCTTACCTTGTTGCAAAAACCATGAATACATGGTGTACCATCTGGCAGGATGTCAACAGGCATTACAGGAAAGCAGGTATCATTGAGAGTTTTTCGACAACACCTCTTGCAAGCATCATCAACTGAAAGATTAAAAATTTTAATATTATCTAAAACTGAAAGGTGGTGAATATTATACTTACTAAACTTGATGAGTAAGAAAATAACACACTATGATATTAAACAAAATACTACTCCTCGTTTTAAGTGTCATTATTGGTCTCCATTATGGGAGGGGACACAGTCAGATCGTGGCCTGGAAATTATCGCTGCATGCCCTTCCTATCGCCCCATAATACACTATACCCCTGGTCTATCAACTCCTGGGTTGAGTAACTTAACCACTCAGCTACCTTGGTACCCCACATTATGACATGAAAACTGATGAAAAATACATATTACTTTTTCGACTAATCTTCCAGCCAGTTTTTAATGCTTATCAATCTCTTAATCTGCCTTGTCCTAAAGCTGCTACTTTTCCTAAATATTTTCTTGGTGCCCGGGCCTAAAGAAGGAAATATTCTTTGCCCATTCCACCATTCCAGTGTCACACTCATAAAAAAAGTGAAAAAAGTGTTTGTGACGATGATGATAAGGAAGATTCCTGTTCTTATTCTCCTTCTTTATCTTATTATTATATTTTTTCTCTCTGCTTCATACATACGGAGTAATCACTCTTTATTATATTCTGTCATACAAATATTTCTTTATTTGTTTATGTATATTCTAGCTTTGTCTCAATTAAGTTTTTATATTAATAACCAACATAAATTGGAAATAATACTTACTATTACTTATATACCGGTATAATCAACATGAAAGGGAAAATGTTTGCAAGTAAAGGTTCCACTGTGATATGCAGATTCTTATCTGTTATAGTGGCAGTCATTACAATGCTTCTGCATGAAAATGTAGGCAGCAATGCAGATTCAGTTCCCTTGATGTTCAGAATGTTTGTTGTATATTAATATATAAATAATATTCATTATTATTTATATCTATTCAAAATTAAAGGGAAAGTGTTTGCAAGTATAGGTTCCACTGTGATATGGAGATTTTTATCTGTTATAGTGGCACAACCATTACAATGCTTTTACATAAACAAGTAGGCAGCAACGCAGATTCGGTTCCATTGATGTTCAGAATGTATTTTCGTGGACATCGCAATTAATGCTTTTCTTTATTAACATATATAAAGATATTGATATATCCTATGTATTCTTTAACATTATCATATGTAAAGATATTTTATTCATACCCGATCATATAAAAGTAATTGGATTTAAGGCTACAATCCCCCTTATAAGGTTGTGACTAGGTCAAAGCCCAAGCCCATTCACTGGAATATCAGAAGTACTAGGTTTCAGGTTAGAGTTTTTCAGCTAATGGTCCTTTTGATATGCACAATTGACATGACTTTTACAACATGGAGGCGGTATTCTTGTTCATCTCCCCAAGAGAATGAAAAATATTAAGAAGTAAGAGATATGAGCTATGTTTACTAATATTAAGCAAAATATTGCATCAAATTGCATCAGTATTCGAAATTTTCCAAAGTCGGTCACAAGAAAAAATACTGAATAGCATTCTTATATAAAACAGTTTGATTTAGCAGAAACAGCATTGGTAGTATTAAAGGTGATGTGTTTAATATAATCTGAATATACAACATGAGAAAAGCAGGATAATGAATTGCCTTTAACATAGGTGGTGTGATTAGAAGACTTATAAAGAAGAGAGGGAGAAAAAGTATGTAGGGAAAAATAAATAAAAAAGAGAATTTAAGAGATGGACAGAAGCCTCCTATGATGGAGAGATCTCATCCACACAGACATACTAGCATATACCAATTTAAAACAATATAACCGTTTGATGTGTAATTTGGATCATATTAACTTACTGGGAAATACTTGTGTGCATTTTTTCCCAGGTAATTCTTTCTTCTCTTTTCTTTCACCCAAGGTTCCATTATTTTCCCTGACATTCGAATAAGTTACGCAAGTGTGTAAATTAGCTACCTTTGATTACATAATTTTTTGTGTGAATAGTACTTTTTCATTTTCTTATTGTAATCAATGTGTCAGATATCCATATTAGGTGACAAAGAGGACTTCGAGGGTAGTGTTATTTGAAACAATAGATGAGTATATAGTGATACATATGCAAAGCAATGCCAACTTTTTCAGATTAAATATATTTCAAGCACTTAGTCTATCTTTCTTATCCATAGATTTTGAGAGATAAACTGCTTGCTACTTTTTCAGTGGTTTGCTACTTTATGTTACTATTAATCCCCATTATGGGGATGGACACAGACAAGTTGGAGCTCAGGAATTAGGGATGGATGCCATTCCTTACGCCCCAAGTACCTTTCTCTTCCTCGAGTTCCTATACCTAAATAAATCTACCTTATATCAGTTTTGCTATTGATTGTAATCTAGATTTTTAACACTTTTATATAGCATTAAAATTTAATAAAACAAAATTCCCAAAGTTACAACAGGATTGAAGATAAGATTTAATAAAATAATACGAAAGTTCAAATAGGAATGAAAATAAGCAAAGTCTAAAAGTAATACACATACACATATATTCTTACTTGTGTCACACATGCAGCTTTGCATATCCTGTGTTTCGCAGTATGGTAGACAAGTTCCCTGAAGACACTGTCCTTTTTCAATACATGGAGTGCCATCTTCCATAGGTTTTGCTTTTGGACATTCGGCCTTAGTTCCCAAACATCTAGACTCATTTTCACATGTTGCAGGTTGTTTTTCCCTGCATTTTACACCATGATTCATGAACTGACAACTCTGGCAGCATGGAGAATTACGATCACTACAATTAGCACCTGGTCGAAGTTTACAATGCTTATCACAACACATGTCAATGTCATCTTGCCCAACAAGTCCAGCATCACATTCTTCTTGGCCTTCTACTCTTTGGTTTCCACAATATGATTCCTCTGGCTCAGTGAAACACCTGGAGGATTTCGCAACAAGTACTGCACGAATTGCTCGAAGACTGCAAGGAGAAAATCTCTGAAAAGATATAATCCTTAAGTGCTGCATATTTACTGAGTGCAATAACTATATAGATTTTATATATTTTAAGCCCTCCCCATAAATCTGTAAGGTAAAACTATGTTTATAGCACTAACATTTTGTATACATTCTGAGCTGCAATACCTTGAAAGTTTATATCCCAAATACATGTTTGTGTTTTAGTGTAATGACAGTTCCTTTAAATCAAAGTATATATACTTTAAGTGCTATGTCTGTAAGTAGATAACAAACATCACAACATAACAAATTTTGAAGCCTTATTTCTTTACAATACTGAGAATGTTAAGCTTTCTGATAGTGTACTGACCTTATTATTGATGTCATAACCTGATACTGAGTATGTGTACATGAGATAGGAACCTCCTTGGCTGGCACTTGGACTGCATTCGGGGCGATCAGGATCATGCTCTGATCCCCAGTTATGACCAAATTCATGTGCAGTGACGAGATCGGCCTCCCTGGTGATAACTCTTTGTCCGTAGTGATTTCTGGAAGAGCTTAATCCAGAATTCAGATACAGGGTATGGCCATTCTTGAAGTATTCTGAAGCATATAAATGGATGCTGTATCAGCTATGCTCTCAGTATACACATCTTTTACGACTTTAGTTATCAAAATAGTAGATATACCATAACAAAATTAGAAAACATACTTGGTTGGAAGTAGCATGAAGAAAAACCAGAAAAACTAATATGGCAATGCAATACAACACAAAAATGTTACACTATAAAATGTTACTGAAGAGTGATGTATATTGGTGATACTTACATATCTGGTAACACTGCAATCAGCTGTTTACAATTATCAGCAATACTTACATATCTGGTAAAACTGCAATCAGCTGTTTTCAATTATCAGGAGTACAGAGTTTGTCCTCCTATGTTTCTTTTATTATGATTTCTATCTTAAAACTACTAAGTAGGTAAAGTAATCCATTTATTATTATTACAGTATTAATGTGTTATTGTTCAAAGACTGATATCCATCCCTTGACAGTTGCAAGATGTAAGTAGATAACACATATAGCCTAGGCCTAGCCTAGCATGCTTTTTTTTTAATACTGTCAACTCGCTTTTTACGCGTTGCTATAATACGCAAAATTGGAATAACGCCTCCAAAAAATAATAGTAAAATAATACGAAATGCGCGAGCTACGCACGTGAGCGCGAGAAAAAGCTAAAAAAAATGGTTGTTTAGTAACTAAGAGACCGCCGCTGAGGCAGTTTCCCACCATGCTGCCATGTGCTGCAGTCTCTCTTCACTCAGTATTAACCCCAAAAACAACCAGTGGTTTGCTCTCCCCCTTCCTCCTCCTCTTCTCCTCCATCTCCTATCGCTTAAGAGTCCTCCTCCTTCTCCTACCGCTTATGTCATCTTTGTTTACATTAGCAGGTAAGGGTTCGTTCTCAGGGTGCGTTAATTTTTTTTGCTGTACAGTATTTATTTATAAATCTGTATATCTTTTATAATGTACAATATTTGTATATTATTATACATAGCCAGAGGTCTTTCAGCTTTGTTAGGTACTTATAAAATATGTTTTACTTATCTTATTTCTTTGGCAAAGTGTGTTCATGTACGGGTGTGGAACATATAGATGCCTATTATCATTGATTCTTATGGTAAATGACTGGTTACAGTATGTGAATTTTACATTACACATTACTTCAGAGAACCTATCCTCGCATTGTTCAAAGAGGCGAGTGTACTAAGTTCATTTATCAAGGTACTTCTTAGAGCCTAAGCCTAGCCTAGCATGTTTTTGGATATTAAGTTTTTGTCAAGCTACTTTCAGTTTTTCCATATATTTAGTAAATTATTTATTATTACTATTAATATTTTATTAAGAGTAGGTTAACAATGAACTTATTACCAAGTGCAAGGGCTTATAGGCTTAGGCCTACATCTATTCTAGTCTAGCAAAGTTTTTATATCATTAATTTGTTCATCATATCTGATTTATCTCATAGTTAACTAAATGTGTTTTTATTTTGACATTCTCTGATAGCGGGTTCTCTTAGTTACAGAGAATTGCCACTATCATTGTCAATTAAGATATTTTGCATTTACGATGAGTTTTCTTCATGATAGTGGCAATTTGATTCACCAGCTGAGGGTCACCTAGGTTAGACTAGGCTACAACTATTATACTTAACAATGGTGATTCTCTCGTGTAGCCTGCCCAACTGTGACTTCAAGATTGTTGACGGCAGCGATGTCATTGTCGTCACCCACCTCACAAACCACAATCTTACTCATCAACTCATTGCCAATAATGATGCAAATGCCACTGCTTGCAATAAAAGTCCAAAGCTGGAGCGTCCACGCACTGACATGGGAGTGGAAAGTGAGACATCTGAGTGCCATTGGGATAATTTCTACGGTGAGTTCAGATATAGATGTAGCCTCTGCATCAATCTTTTTCAGTGTTCCAGTGATGCGCTTGGAGATGCCCTTCATAAAATTAACCCAGTCATCACCACATAGCCTGTCAATGAGGTCATGAGGGCCATAAAGTCATTGGCCAGCATCCCTGTAGCCCTTGGAGTGAACGCGCAGAATTTATTGCTATGCACCAAAATGCAGTCAGGATTTTGCAGCCAGAGTTTGAGGCAAGGCAGAAACTTGTGGGTTTGTTGTGTCACATAAATGTGGATGTGGCAAGGACAATCTGGTAAACTACAGAGATGAGACTCACCGTGATGTACTTTTTGCAAGGATCACCGACACTGATATTCGCCATGAAGCCTTAAGTGTCGAGGGCATGCTGCTAGCCACATCCTCATTCAAACGCATCAACAATTACACATCAGACACGGACGCAACACAAATGAACAAGAAACGCCAGCCACCACCTCCTCCGCCACCTCTTGCAGATAGGACCAGGCAAGCACCTTGCCCCGACTGTGGTAGAAAATTCTTTATATTCACAGAAAATGCCCGAGGATGGAATCACAAAGCTCATGAACACTGCAAAGAGTGTTATTTGGCCCGGAGACAGAGGAGCAGCGGAGCACGGCATAGTATAGCATGGGCTAATGCTGTCGCCATCTAGGAGAGCCCATTATCCCAAATCTCATCCATAACACCAACATGCCAAAGCCAAGGACAACGCTGGACTCCACCAACAGCAGACCCCCAGGCAGTGGCTCTACAGCATCACATCTTTACATCAGTTGAGTGGCGTCGTGCTTGGGTCACTAAGCACCCTACTGTTAAATTAAGAATTAGCATTGACTATACTGCTCCAGGTTCTCGTCATGCACCCCGTTCACCCATGTTTGCTGATGTAGATGCAATTTCTGACAGTGGTGCTCAGTCCAATGTTTGGTCCCTCAACCAATTCATAGCACACGATTTCCCTCGAGATGATCTACGCCCTGTGTCACTCAACTTGCAAGCGGCTAACAAGTTCCAAATCAAGATCGATGGTGCCTTTTTTGGCATCCTTGAGGGCCATGATACTCATGGAAACATTAAATCTTCTCATGCGATGATCTACGTCAGTAGCGATGTCCACTGCCTCTATTTGTCACAAGAATCCCTCCTTACTCTTGGAATCCTGCCACCTGATTTCCCAAACATCGGTGATGCTCATCAACAACCCAGTGCCTCCATTCCACAAATCTCAGTCAGTGCTATCAGAGCAATGAATGCATGATGCAGTACCGGTAATGAGGGCAGTAACAACTGTAAATGTCAGAGACGTCAACCCTCTCCACAGCAACCATATGTGCTTCCATTCCCTTGTAAAGTGGAGAACAACAAGAAAATGCATGATTGGCTGATTGATCGTTATTCATCTTCTACATTCAACACATGTCCCCACTGCCCCTTGCCAGCCATGGACGGCCCACCGGTGGCAATACATTTAGATGATGCAGCCATTCCTCATGCTTACCACACTGCCGTATCAATCCCTGCACTTTGGCTGGAAAAAGTGCACAAGGACTTACTTTGTGACGAGGCACTTGGTGTCATAGAATGAATACCCTATGGAAAGCCAGCAACATGGTGCCACAGAATGGTAGTCACACGCAAGCTACTGAATCACCCTTTTGCCTAGCAAGACGAATACCACGAAATTCATGGAAGACTGTATCAGATGCCTGGAAAGGCTACCATTCCGCTCCTCTTCGCGAATCTGGCCGCAATTTAACAACGTTTATCACACCATTTGGCAGATGGAACTACTGTTGAGCCCCACATGGATTCCTCTCATCAGGTGATGGCTACAACCGCCGGTTCAATGCAATCCTGTCTGACTTTGAGCGCAAAGAAAGGTGTGTAGATGACACCGTAATTAATGATGAGAACTTAAAAGACCATTGGTGGCGTACCATAGATTTCCTGAAGGCTGTTAGCGATGCGGGCATAGTATTAAATCCAAACAAGTTCCAATTTGCAGAATGAGAAGGTGACACTGCCGGTTTCCGCATCACTGACACTTCTATTGAACCCCAGGCCAAATTCCTCGAGGTCATCGGGGACTTCTCAACTCCCACCTTCACGACTGACATTCGCAGCTGGTTTGGCCTAGTGAAACAGGTTAGTAACTATGCTCAGCTGAGAGACATTATGGCCCCATTCAAACAATTCCTCAGCCTGAGGCAGAAGTTCTTCTGGACCCCAGTACTTGAAGAAGCATTTCAATCCTCGAAAGCTGCCATCATTGAGGTGATCAAGGAAGGTATGATGATATTTGATATGTCAGTGAGGACTTGCCTTAGGCCAGATTGGTTGACAAGTGGCACTGGATATTTCTTGCTTCAGAAACACTGCATCTGCCCCTCAGGAATTCCCGATTGCTGTGTGGATGGGTAATGAAATGTTCTTGCTGGGTTCCCCCATTTCCTCTCAAGTGCAGAGTAAACATATACACAGATTGAAGGAGAGGCACTCCCCGTTGCATGGGGCATGGAACAAACTCATTTCATTACGCAGGGGTCCGATAACTTGCTAATTGTAACAGACCACAAACCACTGGTCAAGATTTTTGGCGACCACACCCTTGATGAGATCACAAACACAAGGCTTTTTTGACTGAAACATTGCACTCTGCCATGACGCTTTAAAATTATTCACATGCCTGGGAATCATTCGCCATCAGTCGTACTAAGTTCCCTAAGCACCGATGATCATATGGAATATGCGCATGCTGCCACTATCCAACGTGAAACTGCCAAGGGTGTGACACTCCCATGGTCCCATATTGTCGAAGAAACTCGGAAGGATGACCACATGTGGGCTCTAGTCCAAACAATTGAGAATGGCTTTCCAGAAACTGACAAGACTATGCCACATGCTGCCCCATTTTGGCAATACCGGGATGCACTCTACACTTCAGATGGTGATGTTCTCTATCAAGATCGGGTCGTTGTTCCACCCTTGCTCCGTCATGCTGTTCTGAACAACCTTCACTCAGCTCACCAAGGAACTTCACAGATGGAGTTACGTACACATGCCATTGTCCTCTGGCCAGGGCTTACCGCTGACATTCATACAATACGGGCAGCATGTGTTGACTGCAACCGCAATGCGAGATGTATTAGCATGCCCTCCTGTGCAGGTGCTACAGGCCTCATCGGATGCCTCTAATCATTATTTGCCACATTTGGCGTCCCTAAGGAACTCTCTAGCAACAGTGGTCCAGAGTTCACAGCCAATACCACTCAAGATTTCCTAAGTAAATGGGGCATCAAGCATCGCGAGTCATCCCCATATCACCCACAATCGAATGGTAGGGCTGAGGTCGCTGTCAAACGCACAAAGCGGCTTCTGAGATCCAATATTGGCCCAACAGGAAATCTTGATAATGGCCCCTTCCTGAGAACCCTTCTACAACTGAGAAACATGCCTGACCCTGACTGTGACATCTCTCCTGCGCAAATCATCTTTGGAAAGCCATTGAGGGACTCACTTTCTTTTGTGAGCTGGGAAAAGTTCTCCAACCCAAACATCAGACCTTATTAGCAGAAGGCTTGGAAGATGAAGGAGTTGGCTCTCTGCACACGTTATGCTAGGTCAAAGGAGTCCCTTGATGCCCATACTCAGCCTGCCCGCCCGCTCCACATCGGGGACAGGTGCTTTGTGCAGAATGGTGCTGGAAATCATACTAAGCGCTGGGATAGAAGTGGCACAGTCACCGAGGTTCTGGATCACGACAAGTACAGCATCAAGATCGACGGTTCTGACAGGTTAACTAAACGGAACAGGAAGCACCTCTGTGCCTCTCTCCTAGCATCAACGAATATTGCCATGCCCGCAGCCTATCCCACATATTCTTTGCAGTGGAACCCACAGCCATCAACAGGCTCCGACACCCTTAGTCCTCCTCCTTGCCAGACACCTGCCAAAGACACACTACCACCTACTCAGACTCCTGTTAAGCCACTTTCAACTTTTGTGCAACAAAATACTCCAACGAGTGATGCCCCAACATCACCGTTACCACTAATGGACCGCGTTACGTCTCACTCATCTGCAGGTCACGTCGCTCCAACATCATCGCCCGCACTTCCTGCTGCACATCCTCATCGTGTGACCAGGAAACTGTCGTGGAAGGAATCAGGTGATTGGATGCTGTAGTGGATAAGCTCGTGGCGTCTAAGACGAGCTGGGGGGGGATGAAGAGTGATGTATATTGGCAATACTTACATATCTGGTAACACTGCAATCAGCTGTGTACAATTATTAGCAATACTTACATATATGGAGAACAGAGTTTGTCCTCCTATTTATTTTTTATTATGATTTCTATCTTGAACCTACTACATAGGTAAAGTAATCTATTTACTACTATTACAGTATAAATGTGTTATTGTTCAAATAACACATCTTGCTACACAGTTGCAAGATGTAAGTGGATAACACATATAGCCTAGGCCTAGCCTAGCATGTTTTTGCATACCAAGTTCGGAGGCATCAAAACGTTTGCAGATAGGTTTCGTTCTCCCACATCCTCCTCCTCTTCTACCGCTTAATGCGATTGGATATTATGGAGAGAATGGAAAAAATGTTAAGTACATTACATGGATGAGCATTAAGAACAAATAGCAAACAAACTTGCAATATAATATGGTCAGGGAAATAGCGAGCGAAAGTGCATCAGTTGATACAGAGGCAACAAAACGTTTGCAGAGTGATATACGTTCTCCCGAATCCTACTCCTCTTGTACCGCTTAATGCAATCGGATATTATGGACAGAATGGAAAAAAGTATTAAGAAAAAACAGCAAACAAAGTTGCAATATAATATCGTCAGGGAAATAGCACGTGAGAGTGCATCAGCTGATGCAGAGTCGGAAAAACGTTTGCAGATAGAGATTCGTTCTCCCGCATCCTCCTCCTCTTCTATCGGATATTATGTAAAGAATGGAAAAAAAGCATTAAGAACAAAGAGCCAACAAACTTGCCATATGATATCGTCAGAGAAAAAGCGTGCTAGAGAAAAACGTTTGCAGATAGAGGTTCGTTCTCCAGAATCTTCGTGCTCACCGCCACCATGCACGTCCCAGTGTATGCCTGTTGCCCACCGCATAATAGAGTGCATTAATATGTTTACTGTACAGTAAATTTGTATATCTTTTATACTGTACACTATTTGCATGTCAATATAAATAACTACAGGTCTTTCTGCTTTGCTATGTACTTATAAAATATATTTTACTTATCTTATATATTTGGTATTGTGTGTCTATGTACGGTTGTGAAATGTATCTATGCCCTTTATCATCATTTTCTATGGAAAATGACTCGTTACATCACGCCAATATTACATTACGTGGCACTTCTGAGAACCTATCTTTGTGTTATTACAAGAACTACACGTGTATATATATATATATATATATATATATATATATATATATATATATATATATATATATATATATATATATATATATATATATATATATATATATATATATATATATATATATATATATATATATATATATATATATATATATATAAAACTGAAACCATGGAAAATATAGAACCTTATATATGTATAGTCAACTCACTTTTTATACGTTTCTATTATATGAGAAATTGGAATACCACCTACAAAATATAATAGTAAATAAATACAAAATGCGCGTGCTATGCGCGTGTGCACGAGAAAAATGGTTCAATTTAGTAACTATGCGACCGTCTCTGAGGCAGTTTCCCACCATGCTGCCGAGTGCTTCAGTCTCTCTTCACTCAGTATTAACCCCAACAACAACCAGGGGTTTGCTCTCCCCCTTCCTCCTCCTCTTCTCCTCTCTCTCCTACCGCTTAAGTCACCTCTTCACCGCCACCTCCTCCTCCTCCTACAGCTTATGTCATCTTTGTTTACGTTTGCAGATAGGGGTTCCTTCTCAGGGTGCGTTAATTTTTTTTTGCTGTACAGTATTTATATGTAAATCTGTATATCTTTTATACTGTACATTATTTGTATATTAATATAAATATCTACAGGTCTTTCAGCTTTGCTATGTACTTATAAAATATGTTTTACTTATCTTATATCTTTAGCAAAGTGTGTATAATTACGGTTGTTGAACGTATCTATGACTTTTATCATTGTTTCTTATGGATATTGACTGAAAACATTACGCGAATTTTACTTTACCTGCACCTTTTGAGAACGTATGCTCAAGTTGCTCCAAGAGGTGAGAGAATATATTTATATATATATATATATATATATATATATATATATATATATATATATATATATATATATATATATATATATATATATATATATTGTTACCGCCACCCATGGTGGTAGAGAGAGAGAGAGAGAGAGAGAGAGAGAGAGAGAGAGAGAGAGAGAGAGAGAGAGAGAGAGAGAGAGAGAGAGAGAGAGAGAGAGAGAGAGAGAGAGAGAGAGAGAGGAGAGAGGAGAGAGAGAGAGAGAGAGAGAGAGAGGAGGGGAGAGGAGAGGAGAGAGAGAGAGAGAGAGATTATTTTATTTTATTTTATTAATTTATTGCGCCAAGGCGTCAGACATGACATGAGTTTATACAAATAATGCTTCAAATGGATACAAAACAAAGAATTGAACATAGTTTACAGGGAGGTGTACACATTGATAAAACATTGCTGCATACTAACACACAACTCACAGTATGGCAGCACAGAGTACATTATATGCAAAAGTAAAGCTAAGAGAAACACAGAATGCACAAACAGAATTGTACAGCAACATACAGAAAATATATGTATAATTCAATACAATTAATGGCCACCAAAGTGAGGATAACGAGCAAGAATAACATCAAGGTTGTCATCATTAAGTAAAAATGAGCAGATCTGTATTAAGTTCTGACCTCGTGGTAAAACATCTCTCACTGTGGGGCACTGAAGACAATAGTGGTCAAGAGTGTTAGCATTAGGACGGTCGCATAATTTACAGGAGGTGTACTGTGGCATATCTAGAGTCTGAGAGACCTGCCATAAAGGCCGATACCCCATTCTGAACCGAGCACTAACTACATTGTTTTTCCGCACCATTAACCCGCATCTGCGATACTTGTAGCGACTGTGAAGAAAGTGATCATGGTGCTGTATGGACACACTGTTGGCCCTCTCCGTGTCCCTGCGCTGGACAGTCATTGCAAACCCAGCTGAGATAGATGATGTTACGTAGGCATCGAAGGGAGGGCTCAGCGTCCACAGCATGCCCATCCAGCATACAGGCCGCCTTGGCAAGACGGTCCGCTGTGTCGTTGCCAGTCAGCCCAATGTGGGATGAAGTCCATATAAACGACACAACAAGAGAAGCATCCCGAGCAGCCGCGAGGCGAAATAGTATATCTCCCACAGCACGGCCACAGATAGGTCTTGGCGAGGATAGGGCTTGTAGGGCCGATTGGGAGTCACAAATTATTACCCCATTCACTCGTCGTCGAACAAGGAGAGTCACGGCATCCAAGATGGCATTCAGTTCACAGTAGGTGGAGCTTGACGAGGTGGGTAGTCTACGGCCAATCCATGAATCAGCCGGCACAGGCGGCTCCATGGTGGGGGAAAACACAGCACATGCCGCCCTCCCATCTGCTTGCACAGAAAGAGAGAGAGAGAGAGAGACCACGGAGTGTCAGGATAGAAACTACAGGCCCTTGTTATAGCTTAGTAAGCATAAGCGATTCACTGACATACACTATGAGAGATGAGGCAGACAGAGACTGACTGGATTCGACAGCAGACGTAATATTCAGAGGATTCACACTGGGCCTCAATTACGTAAGTTATGAGAAGCTAACTGCATTAACCTGTAAGAATTAACATGTAGCATAAAATGATAAATAGAGAGTAAGGATGATAACATTAACTAAATACACTTGCATGATGTAAAACTGTATAATGTATTCAATGATTAATAGTTGTTATTCTATGGCTTCTAGGCAAACCGTACCTATAAAGACGAGTCTGCGATATGGCCCTTTCCTTTATCACCTACTAATAAACATGACTGCCAAAAATGAGTCAATAGTTTGCATTAAACCTAGAGGGAGATGATGAAGACCAGATGCTGAGGAGATGACTGCTAGGCTACGTCACAATGGAAAGACTACGGCGACGAAGTTATCAGCTTAAATGAGTCAGAGTGGTGAGCGACCGTGAACAAAATATACTGGGGACGAGCATATGAGAGAACTTAAGAGCGAGGATCAAGAATAGACGCAAAAGTCTACAGAGTAAAACACGAAATTTAAAAAAAAAAAATTCACATAATACATTTCAGCGGCGAATAGAGAGATGAGTCTCAGCCCAGGTAAGGCATAATTTAAGAACTGTGATAGACAAGAGGATCACCTGAGAGCTGGTGTATGAAGGAACAGACGAATACGGTATTGTAGAGAGTGTGCCGGCGGCAAAAAGGTGAATAATAAAGGTTGAAACATAGTAATTACTGATTGAACATTGCTGTGGTTTGTGTTGAAGGTCTCAGCAGACCTAAGGGTTAATTATTGTAACGGGTGGAGTGTTTACGGCTAGAGGGAGATAATATATAAGGAGCCTATTTAAGTACTTGTGAAGGAGGGAGAGTGAAAGACAGGTTAAAGAGCATTAAAGGTATAAGCAACGGCTCATGAAGCAAATTAGCTGGATTTGAGTAATGTACAATAGCAGTAAGGAAATTGTCAGCTTATTACGTGATGCTATATTTCAACAAAGGTGAATATCGTGATTACTGATTGAACATTGTTGTGAGTTGTGTTGAAGGTATCAGCAGACCTATAAATTAATTATTGCAACGGGGGTAGTGCTTACACCTAGAGGGAGAGTGAAGGACAGATTGAAGAGCATTAAAGGTATAAGCAACGGCTCATGATGCCAAGTAATTAGCTGGATTTGAGTAATGTACAATAGCAGTAAGGAAATTGCCAGGTATTTACGTGATGTTATATTTCAACAAAGGTGAATAATAAAGGTGAACATAGTGATTGAACATTGTTGTGAGTTGTGTTGAAGGTCTCAGCAGACCTAAAAATTAATTATTGCAACGAGGGGAGTGCTTACACCTAGAGGGAGAGTGAAGGACAGATTGAAGAGCATTAAAGGTATAAGCAACGGCTCATGAAGCCAAGTAATTAGCCGGATTTGAGTAATGTACAATAGCAGTAAGGAAATTGTCAGGTTATTACGTGATTGGTATCTTGTAAAGGTTGATGCAGTTAGGAGATATTAATCTTAACAGTAAAATTGAGACAAATTAGTAGGGCTCAAATTCATGTACTTGCAAAGTCTGTTCTAAATGCTAATGGTTACTAGGTGCATGATGTGTTGGCTACAGTAGTATGAACGGAGGAGATTTTCCCTCCGCAACATGGGAGCGGTGTTCAGGTGTCCCTCCGCAGTGCTACAGTGGTAGGTAAGCTACAGTGGTTTGAATGGAGGAGGTTTTCCCTCCGCAATGTGGGAGCGGAGTTCAAGTGTCCCTCTGCAGTGCTACAGTGGTAAGTAAGATACAGTGGTTTGAACAATGTGGGAGTGGAGTTCAGGTGTTCCTCCACAGTGCTACAGTGGTAAGTAAGCTACAGTGGTAGAAACAGAGGAGGTTTTCCCTCCGCAACGTGGGAGCGGAGTTCAGGTGTCCCTCTGCAGTGCTACAGTGGTAAGTAAGCTACAGTGGTTTGAACTGAGGAGGTTTTCCCTCTGCGACTTGGGAGCGGAGTTCAGGTGTCCCTCCACAGTGCTACAGTGGTAAGTAAGCTGCAGTGGTAGAAACGGAGGAGGTTTTCCCTCCGCAATGTGGGAAGTGGAGTTGTGGAATCCCTCCGCGCTGCTACAGTGGTGTGAACAGAGGAGGTTTTCCCTACGCAACATGGGAGCGGAGTTCTGGTGTCCCTCCGCAGTGCTACAGTAGTGTGAACGGAGGAAGTTTTCCCTCCGCAACGTGGGAGCAGAGTTAAGGTGTCCCTCCACAGTGCTACTGTGGTAAGTAAGCTACAGTGATTTGAACGGAGGAGGCTTTCCCTCCGCAACGTGGGAGCGGAGTTCTGGTGTCCCTCTGCAGTGCTACAGTGGTAAGTAAGCTACAGTGGTAGAAACGGAGGAGGTTTTCCCTCTGCAACGCGGCAAGTGGAGTTGTGGAATCCCTCCACGCTGCTGTTGTGGTGTGAACAGAGGAGGTTTACTCTCCGCACCGTGGGAGCGGAGTTCTAGTGTCCCTCCGCAGTGCTACAGTAGTGTGAACGGAGGAGGTTTTCCCTCCACAACGTGGGAGCGGAGTTCAGGTGTCCCTCCGCAGCTTTACAGTGGTAAGTAAGCTACAGTGGTATGAACGGAGGAGGTTGTCCCTCCGGAATATGAAAGCGGAGTTAAGGTGTTCCTCCGCAATGCTACAGTGGTAAGAACGGAGGAGGTTTTCCCTCCACAACGTGGGAACCAGAGTTGAGATATCCCTCTGGAGTGTTACAGTGGTAAGTAAGCTACAGTGGTATGAACGGATCAGGTTGTCCCTCTGCAACATGAGAGCGGAGCTAAGGTGTTCCTCCGCAATGCTGCAGTGGTAAGTTAGCTACAGTGGTATGAACGGAGGAGGTTTTCCCTCCACGACGTGGGAATCAGAGTAGAGGTATCCCACCGCAGTGCTACAGTGATATGAACATAGGTTTTCCTTCTGTAATGTGGGCAGCGGGGTGGAGGTATCCCTCTGGAATGCTACAGTGGTAAGTTAGCTACAGTCTATACGCCATGCTGCAGTGGTAAGTTAGCTACAGTGGTATGAATGGAGGAGGTTTTCCCTCCGCAACGTGGGAATCAGAGTTGAGGTATCCCACCGCAGTGCTACAGTGGTGTGACGTAGGAGGTTTTTCCATCCGCAATATAGGAGGTGAAGTTGAGGTATCCCTCTGCAGTGCAGGACCTGTTGACTAACCAAAGCGGAGTTGAAATTACCCTTCCATAATGGTAAAAACGGAGTTAAGGTTATCCATCCGCAGTGTCAGCTTAGTTCAACTGAGGAAAGAGGCAGATCGCTTACCCGAATAAGAATTGGAGGTAAACGATAAGAATAGGTAATTGAATTTAGAAAAGGGAAGTCCTAGGATGCGGACGACAACTGAAGGCGAGAAGCAAGATGCCAAGATAATTACAAGAACAGATATAGACACACACGCGAATGAACGGAATGGAGAACTGACAGGCGAGGCACAGGAGCCTTTGAAGAAACTACCGACAGCAACAGAGGAAGCCCTGATGATCAGTGTCTTGGAGTCCGCCAAGGAATCCAACAGAGGCATAGCTGAAATGGCTGCTAAGGAAGGAGCGGGTGAACGGAATAGAACTGGTGGAAGAAGGCCCGAGGAGAACAAGAAGTGATACGAGCACGAGCAACGGGGAAAGGCAGACGACAAAGGGAACTACGAGGGCGAGGATCAACAGGGCAAGAAAGAGCAAGAGAGGGAGAAGCAACAAACAGATGCGGAAGCCAGAAGAAGCGCGAGTCCGGTCCACTCATGGCTAGTGGAACCCACAGGAGCTGCCCAATTGCAAGCAGGTCCAGTGAGGAACAGACAAGGGAATGCTCTTCGGCTCAACTTACTGCAGGTGCAGTTGATGGAAGTGTGGGAAGGACTGATACGGGAGGCAAGGAATGATCACGACACTGAAGTCAGACTGATCAAGAATGCCAGGGGTCGACTGCCTGTCAAAATGTCAAGTGAGTTTGGAATGATGTCCCAAATGAAAGAGAATAATACAGGAAGCCCCTGTGGAGCAACGGATCTCATAAGGTACATCACAGAGCAGATGGGCAGTATCTGAACATGGGATGTGCTGGCAAGAATTGACACTGGTCGTGGGTCTTCAAGGAAAACCAGAGCCAATTGAGATGGACCAGAGTGCGAAAAGGCAAACGAAAGGGAGACTGGGTCTGAACTATGCCAATTGTGTCATGATAGACTTTCGCTCAAGGCTCACCGGAGCTTCACAAGGCTAGGGAGTAAGGAGTGCCTGAGGGTGGCTGCAAAGTTTAGGGTATGCTTCAGGTGCCTAAAGAAGAACACGGAGATGACTTGTGACGAGAAAGGAAGCCATGTGAAGAATGTGAGAGTGACTCGCACGCAACGATCCTGCACACCAATTATGACAGTAGGTCGACAGGGAGGACTGGTGAACGAGACAACCGAAGGAACTAGCGACCATCAAGCCGAGAAGGTGACATATGGTGCGAGCGAGAATGAGAAGGCCATGGTCAAGAGACAACGACGGTCAGAACAAAGAAGTGACATGCATCAGAAGATAAGCTCAGAACCACTAATTATGCCAGACGGTCCATGGAATGACATCGAAAAAAGGTGAAAGTTGCCTTGCCTATAGTGGAGGTGTACGTCAGGTTGGGGAACCCTTCGCATTGAGGACAGCTCTAGGCTGGACAGTACAGGGCACCGTGCTGCCCAGGGACACAAAAGAAATGTCAACGAGCCTCACTGCCATAGCCGAGCTGCCAAGGTCAACAATTGGCAATGAGTCTTTCGAGGAATGAGTACAACGCTTCTGGGAGCTGGACGAGCCAGCAGCAAAGGAGGTTCAGGAGGGAGAGGGGCTGTCACCGTTGAACCAGTATGGCTCGAGCCTGTGGGACAGTCGTGTAAACAGGAGCGGAAATCACTACGTACTGCCGATCTAATTCAAGCAGTCATCGTCGCCTCAGGTCAACAATTGGAGATCGGCTCGTCAAAGATTGGATTCACTAAAGAACAGGCTCAGGAAGGATAGGGTGTTGGGAAAAGCCTACAAGGTGGAAATTCAAAAACTCTTGACTGCGGGGTACACAGAACAAGTGCCAGATCAAGACCTGACTCGGTGGGCAGCGGATCTGGTACCTGCCTCATCATCCGGTACTGAACCCCAGCAAACCAGGGAAGATGCGCATTGTTTTTTACTGCACTGCAACTCATCAAGGCGTGTCTTTGAACTCACAAGTACTAAGAGGGCTAGACTTCAACAGTTAGCTAATGGGATTCTTCTTCAGTTTCGATAGGGCATAGTGGCAGTGATGGCAGACATAGAGGCCATGTTCTATCAGGTGAAAGCGGCGGAGAACGAAAGGGATACCTTACGC
Source organism: Halocaridina rubra (assembly GCA_037179515.1). Taxonomy (NCBI): domain Eukaryota; kingdom Metazoa; phylum Arthropoda; class Malacostraca; order Decapoda; family Atyidae; genus Halocaridina; species Halocaridina rubra. Next base: position 2,689 of record JAXCGZ010002294.1, on the reverse strand, counting down.
TTCTAATGGAGGAAGGACGATCGAGAACAAACTCCCATCAAAGGGTTCTGGATGACAGTACATGTGTTTGGGGGGGGTGGAATCCGGCCTGTGTGGCTTACACCCTACGGCGAATGTTTAGAGAGTACGGAAGGTCCTACAATGAGGCGGTGAGGGACACCGCTAAGAATTTCTTTGTCAACGACCTTATGCATACTGTGGATGAAGCGAATCAGGCAGCGACCATAGGCACGCAGTTGACAAACCTAATGAGTAAAGAAGGATTTAACCTTATGAAATGGTAGAGCAACGTGCCAGGCATGCTGAAAGGAATACAGAAAAAGGAGCTTCGTGAGTGCAGGACAAGGTCTGAAATAGTAACTGCTACACAACCGGAAGGAAGGGCACTGGGAGTGATATGGGACCAAGTAAAGGACAAGTTTGCGGTACGAGTGGAGCTCAAAGATTGCGCGTTCACTTAGACGAAGCATATTGATAATTTTCAGTGTCGTCTATGACCTCCTCGGAATACTGGCGCCTTTCATAGTCTGCCCCAAGATCATCTTCCAGGAAGAATGCCAGACTGGTAAGGGATGGAACGAACCTATCAGCGAGCAAGATCAGCGGGATTGGAAGGAATGGATGCACACTTTCCGACAATTCAGGGGGGTTCGCAATACCAGACAATATTGCTACGGGGCTATGGGAAAACTTAAGCGAGTGGAATTACACACCTTCACTAACACGTCCCATTCGGCTTAAGGCACCACCAGCTACCTGCGCTCCAGTGTCACTGAGGACTGGGTAAGTGTGTCCTTTGTTCTCGGTAGACACCTTTCTCCCCTTTCAAGGGAAAGAGTATACCTATGTTGGAGCTGTGTGCCGCCAAGCTAGCCGCCGAAGTAACAGCCATCATCGCCAATGAGCTAGTGGTCAAGCTTATCGACATCGTGTATTGGATGGACAGCATGCTCATGATTTAAGCACATCTGCAATCCTAGCATAATAATAATAATAATAATAAGACTTTATTTCCAACGTACACTGGGTATTCAAATATGGGTGTACTATTAAAATTTACAAGTAAAATCTTCCTTTAAGAGTAACTTCTTAAGATTATATTTAAAAGTATACACTGAACCAGCATTTTTTAGTTCTCTGGGAAGTTGATTATATAAATGAGGTCCACGAATGTTTATATCTCTTGAGCCAATATCAGTTTTAGACCTTCGTACTAATAAATCTTCCCCTTGACGGGTAGTTAACCCGGTAACTGAGCTTACTGTAGAAAAATTATACAAGCAATCAGGAAGATTGTTTCTTAGTATATTAAAAACAAAGGTACATATATCAAAAACATATTTATCTCTAATCTTTATCCATTCTAGATCTTTTAAAACAGGAGAGATGTGCTCGTATTTTCTTACATTGCCAACAGCCACTCGTGCTGCAAAGTTTTGTAACTTTTGTATTCTTTGTAATTGAGTCTTATTTGTACATCCCCAAACTTTGAGACAGTAATTAATTAAACTCATAGCTACAATTATTATACGAGTTGATGTTTCAAATGAGTCTTTTACCCTATTTAGATATATTAGAGTACCCATTACTTTTTTATAAATTTCATCTATATGCATTTCAAAATTCATGTAACGGTCAAAATAGACACCTAGGTTCTTTACCGAGTTCATTGGCTTAATGATATTACCGTTAAAATTTATATGAAGATTGTCATCAACTTCTGATAATAATTGTCTGGATCCGATAAGAATAGATTGGGTTTTAGTTTCATTAAGTAACAGACCATTTTTTAGAAAGTAACGTTTAGCCATATACAAAATTTCTTCTGCTCTACGAATAATATTTTCTAAATCATTAATTTCTCCTTCAATTAAGATTTGAGTATCGTCAGCATATTGAATGACATAACAGTTAGGTAAATATTTTACTAGATCGTTTACATATATTAGAAAAAGTATAGGTCCTAGGATCGATCCCTGAGGGACCCCAAACAATACCTTCTTGCGACTTGAAACTACATCTTTTATTCTGACTGACTGGTAGCGGTTTTTTAAATAGTTCTCGAACCAGCTTGGGTCAATGTTCATTTTTTTGTATTTTTCTAATAAGATGGTATGGTGTACACTATCAAAAGCTTTAGAAAGATCGAGTAGTAGTAGCAATGATATTTTCTTATTATCTATATTTTTGTATATTTCATCTGTTATTTTCAATAAGGCAGTTTCAGTTGATAATTTTGGCCTGAAACAGTGTTGACTTTTTGCAATAAGTTTATTTTTTTCAAGAAACTCGCTTAACTGATTTGCAACAATCTTTTCAAGTATCTTTGATAAAATTGGTAGTAAAGAGATTGGTCTATAGTTAGAGACGTCGTCAGGATTTCCATTTTTAAAACCAGGAATTACATGGGGATTTTTCCATAAATCTGGGTAAATATTGGTAACTATGGAAGTATTGATTATTACCGTCAGATAATAAGCTATTACAAATAATGAATCTCTAATAAAACGAAAACAAATTCCATCTGATCCATATGCATTAGAGTCTTTCAGGTTTTTTATTACTAAGATTACTGTATTACAATCTACTGTAGTAGGGTTAAAGACATCATTACTTCTATTGAATGCACTATGTTCTTGAAGATTAACATTATTATTATTATTACTACCATCATCACTATTATCATTAC
>JAXCGZ010002293.1:65000-67500 GCA_037179515.1 Halocaridina rubra | reverse complement strand
TAAAGAAATTTCGTTGGAAGTGTGTTCCATTTATTTGTATTAATGCCTAGATTGAATTTTAAGAACGCGAATGTATCGATTTTTAATTGACAAATTTAATGCACGTGAAATCACTATTTCAGTATATTAATTTCTTAAGTGTAAGAATTATAGTGAGTAATATACTTGAATCTGCTTTTAAGGTTTTACTTAGAACACGTGTGGTTTTCGAGAAAGGAATGTGGAAGTGACCATTCGATCTCCCAACCTCGTTATTATAAATCTGTAGTAATTGTACTGATCCTTGATATTTAATGTACGTGAAATCATTGTTATATTAATTTCTTAAAGCGTAAGAAATCGAGTGTTAAGATTGCGCCTGTTTTCAAGGTTCTTTCTTTTTTTGTTTGTTTTTTTTTCCGGGGGAGTAACGTTTTAGCGAAAGAAAGACATAAACGACAGATCGTTCTTTTTGTGTTATGATGATGGGGAATTAATATTACGATACGTGTGTGGCATTTTATTTTTGAAGAATAAGAAATTTTGTGATATTGTTTAGAGATGAGTTTTTTTATTTCGCGCTATGCAGGCGAAAGTAAGAGTAAATTAGAGTAATTTGTGCTGTCCTAGAATAGGGAAGGTTTTTCAGTGTCACCCAAACGTAGCTTCAAGGGAGTAGAATGTTTGTTTGTTCGTTACAATGGGACTTAGGACTAGTGAGGCAGTCTGTGACCGTGCGGCCCAACCGAGATTTCACCCTTACGCTTCTTACAACCAACGTTGTAAATTAAAGGGAATTTTATAGAAAGGGGACGATTGTTTTGTAAGTGATGCAGCGAGTGAGGCAGAGAATGAGTATGAATGACCGGGGGTATAATGGGGGGTTGCTCTAGGGGGTGAAATCGCGGAAAGCACCGTTAGGAAGCATGATTGGGGAGTCTGCGAGGATCGTTCCCCTGCTCCGCCAGGTCCTTCTGCATGCCATATCAGAGTGTATTTATGGGAGGTGATGCGCTGTTGCAATATCTAGTGAGGGATATGTTTGAGAAAGTAATTCTCCACCTGCCCAGATATGGTTGAAATGCCGAGTTTGTTTTATTTTTGTTTTGTCCCCTACTCCGCCATTGAGATTATTATTCGATTTCCGAGAGATTCCAAGATAGATGTTACGTGATAAAGGACGTGAATCTATGAATGATTCTTTATTTTCTTTGCTAGCTGCAGTATATACATTATTTGTCTGAAGAGATATGTTAGATTGATAAAGTAAAACTTTGCGAGTTTTAGCCATGATAATGTTTTATCAAAATTATTTCAGCTTGGTCATAAAGAAAGAGTGAGAGCTGACAATAAACGTAAGACTCTATCGATAGTCAGTGCTAACGTTTGTTCACGTTCATTTGTTTATTTATTTTATTATTAGAGATACTCTGCGACACTTTTTTATTTTCAGTACAAGTTAAAAGGAAGAGGCCCATCTCAGCTGACTTATGAGTGGAAACCGCAACGTATTTCACGGTCGCCCAGTCTCTCTCTCTCTCTCTCTCTCTCTCTCTCTCTCTCTCTCTCTCTCCCTACCTTTCACTCGACTCTGAGCCTGACAGAGGCTCCGTTCAATGCTAAAAGGACGTTGCTGTCTTTGAGTTTTTTTTGTGTGTTTTTTTCCAGCGAAGCTAGGCGATAATTGTGCCTACATTTTATTGCAGTCAATAGATTGTTGCATGCTGTTATTGCATAAATACTGATAAGACATCGGTAGCACCGCCATTTGCATAAAATATTTTAACCACATGGCGCAACTGTTTAGAGAATAAATAGAACTCCCATTGACAAATTGTGGAGCCAGCAAGTTGCCACTTATGCTATATATATATATACATTGATTATGACAGCAGGAATTTGAATATTAAAGGAGACTGTGTTAGAATAAGCATCACTATGAAATATAAGTATAGAACTCTGTTCTTACTTCTGAATATCAGTCTCCATTGTATATATATTGACATTTCTGATTTAGTATATTTATTTTTATTGTTTATTATTCTTATTTTTAGATCATGATTATTAGTAATGTTAATATGTTGACTGATATTGTTGCTATCTCTCAATGGCCTGTTGCTAATTATTATTTTTGAAATGAAATCAGCAGTAACTTGATGATTTGTATCTTTTATCTGAATTCATACTTGATGTTACTGTAGCCACCGCTAATAAGAATGTTTCTTTAGTGGCTTTTCTCAGCATTTAATGATTGTCCTTTTTGATGTCTATAGTAAAGTAATGCTATGTAGCAGTTGCTAAGTCCTAAGTATCTTGGAATAATAATCTAGTTGTGTAGACACATACCTTCCATTACCACCCTATTCCTAGGCAGCCCCGACCTGCAAGTTCTAAAAGTCTTTAGATATTGTCCGTCAGACAAGTCCCTAGTGCCCATTGAATAGAGATTGCAATCACTTGCAGTTGCAGGGGAGGCAAAGTATAGCCTCGATTACCAACGTATGGCCATTGTTGGTACCCT
>JAXCGZ010002293.1:50000-55000 GCA_037179515.1 Halocaridina rubra | reverse complement strand
TATAAGGAGAGTGAAGCATATTTTTTCTTTATCTGCGCACAGAGCACAGACAGTCATTGGGCAGGGAGGGCCAATCACCATGAGTCACTGACCAAGTGAACAAGGACTTTCTGAGTTTTACAACCACTCAGCCGTGGCGATAACGCTATCCAAGAGAGGGGTTCACGACCTTGTTCTGCTGGGTCAAGATGTCATTCTTAACTCACCCGTGATCCTGCCCACGCGCACACACACACACACACACACACACACACACACACACACACACACATACATAAACGCACACACACACACACATACACGCATACACACACACAATCCATAGTTTTAAGGACAGGTATGATAAGTATCACTAAGTACAAAATGGAACCGATCAGGTGACGGGAAGATACGAGTATTGGGCTCTTTCCCGTAAACACGATTAGGTAGTCACAGTTAGGTAATCACACACACACACACACACACACACACACACACACACACACACACACACACACACACACACACACACACAGTGAATATACATTCTATGAAGTTGCCTAGAAGGCAGTTAGAGCCCTGACTTAAGCAACTCAAGAGAACACACACACGCAAACGCGCGATGCACATGCACATGCATACACACACACACACACACACACACACACACACACACACACACACACACACACACACACAAGGAAATCTAAATATAACAGAGGTTTTTTCAACGTAATGAAATTACATGTTTTTGAAGACTCCCTGATAAAAGTGAGAGTCCCAGCTTCAACAACCGAGAGAGGTCAGGAGAAGAGTCAAAGAAGGTCATCGCTTTGAGTAACGACTTGAAACGTGGGTGTGAACTAAGGAAAGAGACGGACGTAAATTCGACATTCTTCTGGATTTATATGGGATTTGAGCCAAAAGTGCTTCAACATAAATCCAGGAGCGAAGGAGATATTTTCAGGCAACACCCTTGGGAGTCACATGAATGATATATGTGAGTTATATAGTATTATAACCAAAATTTATTGTTAGTGGATTTTTTTACATGAGGTACAGGGCTTCAGGACAGATTATGCATATTCATTCTTGTTGCTTATTGTGTTACAGTAAAATTGAATGTCTAAATCACATCGGATTAACCACATAATCACACTCACTCATACACATTCATCCACAAACACACACACACACGCACACACATATACTAGAACACTGTAATGGGATGGAAAGAAGAGGGTAATGATGTCCTTAGCGAATTAGGTACCTCCATACATACATACATACATACATACATACATACATACATACATACATACATACATATATACATACATACATACATACATACATACATACATACATACATACATACATACATACATACATACATACATACATACATACATACATACATACATACATACATACATACATATACAGTGGCTACAATCCCCTTGTGTCAGAGGGATTCGGCTCTGTATTGATGACCAACATCCGGAAGGAGGATCCTTGATGGCGGAGTCTTGGGCCACCTGCAACTGCATTCCCTGGAACCTGAATCCACAATCTGCAAGGAAGACCACGTGCGATCTACCATCAATAGATGTTTTTGCTTCTCCCAGGTTGTGGTTACCACCTGAAGACCCCCCCCCCTCTCTGTCCAGCAATGAACCCAATTGAAATCTCTGTCAATAGGTATCTTTTGCTGTATTTGGTCTGGCACAGACCTAGGGAATAAAAGTCCCCGCCTCCTGAGAAGCATTAGAAGGCGCTTATATATAGGAGTTAATTCTGAGTCAAGTCTTCAGAGAGACTAGGTAAAGCTCTTAATCATTCTAAGTAGAGCTGTCAATCAGCCATCAGGGCAGATTTAAGACAAGACATTAGCGAAAAGTAAGACTCAAGAATATTATATCCTCAGAGGGTTTTGGGGCTAAAAGCTGTTGTTAAATACTTCAAGAATAAATGTCATGTCCATTCTCCCAAGACCCATTTCTTATTCAATTCTTCCTCCAATGGGTACATGCGTCATAAGTACAGAGTAGAGAAGGGTATGTCATTTCGTATGCAGAGGTGGGGTGAACTTCACGGGGAGGTTACTGCTGTGGCTGGGCACCACAGTGGGGTGTTGGGACCTGTGCCGGCTGGCGACCACCCTATGGGTCCTCCATGACCCGCTCCACCCATCCGTGGGTGGAGAATCTAAAAAAAAAAAAAAATCAAATTCTAAAGACTGGTCAAGAAGAGAGATAAATATACTACCACAATGTAAAAATTAGTGGAAGGGAGAGTAGTTGAAAGAAAAAAATTGTCACACAGTTCGCGCCCCGTCACGGCCTGAGGTTAGTAAGTGCATACACTCTGGGTAACGATTACATCTGCCAAAACAAGTCCTTCGTAAGAAGGCAACCGTTCTAGCCCTTAGTAAAAAAGGGAGTTCGTGACGTAAAAGCGAATCCACACAGTCCAATCGAGAAAGCCAAGTTAACAAGGAAGCTTCCCCAAGCAACTGAGTCCTTGAGGAGTGAGCGACTATGAAACCATGATAGTAGGTTGGCCATGGCACCAGCCGCCCGTTGAAAGACTACGACTGAAGGTATTAAGATGCAACTAGGACTGGTCCAGACAGTTCCAGGTTGAATCTTCCTTCAGGACGGTTCTTTCCTCATGCCTACATCTACACTGAATATTCTGGCATATTCATTACACATCTCTTGCTATTCCATTACATTTGACAAGTCACAACATTCTGCACATCTGTCTCTTTTACTTTCATTTTCCTCACATTTTGTCATTATTTATGGAAGGTTCACAACTAATGGCCCCCAGTACCCGGCATAGTGGGGTGCGAAGAATCTCCGGGGATCGTGTTGACTCCACCATTGGCTTGAGGGCAGACACGCCTGGTGGTAGTAATGGTTCTGCTCTTAACCTTGCACCTCCTAATAGATCTTTCACTCTTCACTATTCAAACATTCGTGGTCTGAACTCAAATCTTTCGTCTGTGGAACAGCACTTGGGCACTTTCCTCCCTAACCTCCTCCTCCTATCTGAAACCCAGTTGTCTCTACATGCTTCCACTGACCCTTTCCAAATCTCCCACTATAATCTGTATATTCGTTTTCGTTCCAAAGGTGGGGTCTGTTCTTACTGCAACATTAACACTCCTACTGTGAGGCTCATGGACCTTGAATCTCCTGACTTTGATGTTCTCTGGCTAAAAGTCTATCTCTCCACTACCACTATCATTCTTTGCTTCTGCTACTGTGCTCCAAACTCCACTGAGTTTGTATCTTTCTTTGAATATCTCTCCTCGTGCCATGAGTCATTGCTATCTTCTCACCCACATGCCGAAGTTCTCTACATTGGAGACTTCAATGTACACCACAGTGAGTGGCTTCGTTCTTCTCACACTGATGTGGGAGGAAGTGAGGCTCTTGCTTTCTCTATTACTCATGATCTGGAGCAAATTATCAAACATCCTACTCGTGTTCCTGATCGTCACGAACATGCTGCTAACATTCTTGACCTTTTTTTTACTTCTAACCCTTCAAACTACTCTTATTCCGTTCTTTCCCCTCTTGGTAAATCTGACCACTCCATGATCTCTGTCTCTTCCATTTTCGCTCCCCCACCACCAATCCCTCCTACTCAACGCTGCCTTTGGAACTTTGAGCGAACTCAATATGAAAATTTGCGTAACTTTCTCTTTGACTTTCCATGGGATGACTACTGCTTCCGGTCCCGCAACCCTGATCGGGTAGCTGTAAAAGTTGCCGAGATCTTGACCGCGGGAATGGAGGCGTACATCCCCTCTTCTACAAAAACTTTCTCTCCCCCTAAACCTTGGTTTGACCGTGCCTGCTCCATGGCTATCCAGGCTAGGAATCAGGCTCACCGATCTTACCAAGACTCTCCTTCCGATTTAACTCGCTCTGCTTTTATTATAGCTAGGAATCGCTGTACAGCTCAGATTCGAAGGTCTAAGGCTTCCTTTATAAGAAGGAAAGTTGATGACCTTAACTCCTCTCCCACTGACAAATGCTTCTGGTCCTTAGCCAAAAACCTCTCCAAAAACTTCTGTAACTCAAGCTTTCCCCCTCTCATTCGTTCTGATGGTTCTATAGCTTGCTCTCCCACTGACAAAGCCACTCTCTTTGGCTCTCATTTTTCTGCCAACTCTTCTATCAATGATTCCAGCGCACCTGTTCCTCAGTCTTTTCCCCTCTCTAACCCTATGCCCTCCCTTATCCTTTCTTCACGCAAAGTTCATAAGGTTCTTCGCTCACTGAAGACGAACAAGGCATCTGGTCCCGATGGTATCCCTGCAAGGTTCCTTAAGGAGTTTGCAGATGAACTGGCTCCCGTGCTTTGCCGTCTTTTTCGCCTCATTCAGTCAACCAGTATCTATCCTTCATCTTGGAAGCATGCTCTAGTTCAACCTGTTCCTAAGAAGGGTGACTGCTCTATTCCTTCTAACTACCGACCTATTGCTCTAACCTCCTCTATTGCTAAAGTTTTCAAAACTTTGCTCAATGCTCACTTCTTGAAACGCCTTGAATCTAACTCACTTATCTCCGATCACCAGTACGGCTTCTGCAAGGCAAGATCCACTGGTGTTCTCCTGTCCTATCTTACTCATGTATGGTCATCTTCTCTGAGGAACTATGGGGAATCCTTTGTCGTCGCCCTTGATATCTCTAAGGCTTTTGACAGAGTCTGGCACAAGGCTCTGTTGGCCAAACTCCCTGCCTACGGCTTTACCCCTTCTTTCTGTTTTCTGATTTCCAGTTTTCTTACTGACCGTTCTATATCTGTAGTTGTTGATGGCGCGACATCTAGCCCTTTCTCTGTGTCCAGTGGTGTTCCACAGGGCTCTGTTCTTTCACCTACTCTCTTCCTTCTCTTCATCAATGATCTTCTACAGTCCCCATCTTCCTCTCTTCTTTATGCCTTTGCCGATGATTCTACCCTTCACTTTTCCTCTGCCTTTTCTTCATAACCTTCATCTGTTA
>JAXCGZ010002293.1:35000-37500 GCA_037179515.1 Halocaridina rubra | reverse complement strand
TTCCTTTTCCTGCGATTGTCTTCTTGACTAGATATTGTCCTTTCACTCTGGCTAGTACAGTGGTAACGCGCTGGCTTCGCATGCACGAGGTCGAGAGATCGGTTCCCGTCCAAGACCGAGAGTTTAAACCGTTTACTAGCAGGTTACTGCTGTGGCTGTTCACCACAGTGGGGGGTTGGAGCTTGCCCAGACTGACGAATACCCTTAGTATAAAGGAAATAAAGGTTTATAATTATTATTATTATTATTATTATTATTATTATTATTATTATTATTATTATTATTATTATTATTATTATTATTATCACTCGCATTATGACGGAGGCGTTAGGAGGGGAACGTAGCTACAATTGAATCTCCAACATGGCCATGTTCAATCCAATTCGAATAGGGACTAATTTTGATAAATAAAAACATCAATGGAGCCTTATTAAAAACATATTACGTAATTGTAATGAATGTAAAACAGCATTGAAGTGTTAATATTAAGCGTATATTAATACGAGGGTCTTATTAAAATATAATTCCTCTTTAAAAGATACGTTGAAACATATGTTATTATTGGTGGGTTTTTTTTCAAGATAGATTGAGTAAATTTCTGTTCTTCATCTTAGAAAGTGTTAAATATAAACACATCTTAGTTGAAATTTTTTTCAATATTGATGTTATATGGAATATTATCTGATAAGTATGTTTTAGTTCATGCTTATCGCAAGCTCATCCTTATCCCCGATATTAATAATCTGTAGATATTACAGAAAAAAAAGTATAGATAAATAAATAGATAGTAACTATTCAACTCTAACCTTACTCGGAGATGTCTCTCGCTTGTATATAATCCACTTTACTAAGGCATGATTTCTTAAACAGCGTAAACCTAGGATACCATATTATTAGTTAGCTAGACACACAAATGGATTTCATAAACGCATCTGATGCGGTTCTGTGTATGGCTAGGCCATACACAGAACCGCGTCAGATGCGTTTACGAAATCCATTTGTGTGTCTAGCTAACTAACAATATGGTATCCTAGGTTTACACTGTTCCAGAAATTGGACCTAAGTGTTGTTCAAGCTTATCCTTCCAAGGTATTAGCAAAGAAAATAGAATAGAATAGAATAAATAAACAAAATAACTTAACCTAAGTGGCATATACGTAAGTCAGGTCCTACCTTCTCCTCCGAAGATATTGGCAGAATAACCATTATAAATAAATAAATATACAAATATATAACTCAAATAGTAAATAAAAGATAAACCTCACATGATTCTATAAGGAAACATCATTTCATATCTTATGTATAAATTCAGTCTTCAAGGGCAACAAGGTACTGGCCTTGTGGACAATAAAAGATTCACCGGCTGGGTTTCGTTTTGAATACTAAAAGACTTGTCCCTTCTCCCTAGGGTTTCTTCTTAGACCATCATTCCTCATCACTATTTGAAAATTAGTGGGTTTTTTTCCGTAAAATTTTCTATTAGGAAGTTGTGTAACTGGGTTACAGTTTGCGCGTTAACGAAGATGAACTCTAGTACAGGATTGCAAGTTAACGGAGATTAACTTTTACACCCCTGGATTTGGGAGATTTCAATTTCCAAACCGTGAATTTAGACGTTGCCAAACAGGCTTATAGGTCGGAATATATTTTTGTCCAAACTGAAAATTAGAGATTTTAATCTCAAACCCTTTATATAGACGTTGAATAACTTGGGTTTGGTTTTATAAGCTAACGGGATGACTTCTGCACTCTCAGAAAATATTTAATTTGAATACCACATTGGATTTAAAATTTTCATAACTGACAAACTGGTTTTCAGGTATTGTACATATCTTTAAAATGAGAGATTTGGATACCGTATCTTTATCAGTTACGAGTATCAGACCTGTTTTTATCCTACCTAAATGAAACTTTTTAATGTCAAAGAATTATTGGGAATTTGCAAAATAAATAAATAAATAAATAAATAAAAAATAACTATTGATTTCGCGACTCTGAGGTGTCAGGTCGAGGGTTCGCGCCCGGTCTCGGTCTGAGGTTAGCAAGGGCATGCGCTCAGGGTAAGGATTACATCTGCCATAATAAGTCCTTCGCAAGAAGGCAACCGTCCTAGCCCTTGGTAGAAAAGGGAGTCCTTGACGTAAAACCGGATTGACGTATTATCGCACTGCCAGAAAACGTGTGCTTTTGCCAAAGGGTGATGAAGAAGTTGCAAAGTGGGCTGCAGGGTTTCATACTGATCTCAATTCATACTGATCTCAATTAATTTCTGCACCATCTGGAAGTGTGTGATTTCAGTACCCAATTGTGAATTTAGATTTATTCTCCTAGGTCAGGTCTCCCAGACTTTACTTCTCCGATACCCGACCACGATCCTTGCACTGTCGAATCGTTGACTTTATAGTATTAGGTGTGAGTGCTCAGTGATGAAATAGTACCTCCATAAGCACTGACTTTCATTAAAGTAAATATACAACTAATTCACGGCTCTCTTATTACG
>JAXCGZ010002293.1:25000-30000 GCA_037179515.1 Halocaridina rubra | reverse complement strand
GAAAGTGTAAACATGTGGAATGCTGTTCCGTTCAGATGGTGAGTTTATAATGATAGTGACACTTCCGTTCTTTCCTACTTAGTGAACGCTTTAGTAATGTGAATATAATTTCTTTCAGCTGCACGCCTTTTTTTTTCTTTCACCTTTTAGTGAACGCGTAAATGCTGTTCCGTTCAGATGGTGAGTTTATAATGATATTGACACTTCCGTTCTTTCCTACTTAGTGAACGCTTTAGTAATGTGAACACAATTTCTTTCAGCTGCACGTTTGTTTTTTCGTTCACCTTTTAGTGAACGCGTAAACAATTGGAACGCTTTTTCGTTCAGCTTTTAATGTGTTAGTCAAGCTTAATCTTTTTTCATCTATTGTCACCGTGGCTCAAGCGGTAGCGTCCGCGACTCTGAGGCGTCAGGTCGAGGGTTCGCGCCCCGCCACGGTCTGAGGTTAACAAGGGCATGCACTCAGGATAACGATTACATCTTCCAAAACAAGTTCTTCGCAAGTAGGAAACCGTCCTAGCCCTTGGTAGAAAAGGGAGTCCGTGACGTAAAACGGAACAACAAGCTGGTATTTGTAGCAGCGTTTTATGTGTCACAATTAGTCTCCATTGGATTGGGGGTGGACAGAGATATGTTAGAGCTAGGGGTTTAAGGTTGGATGCCCCTACCAACGTCCAGCGGTGGGATCGAACTCGCGTTAGTCACTTCCCATGAACCTATAAAATAATGATAATGCAGAAAGAGAAGCTTAAATTCATTTTTCGTCGTTTAATAAAAAATAAACAACTCATATACATAATCAGTATTGTAGTCACCGTGGCTCAAACGGTAGCGTCCGCGACTCTGAGGCGTCAGGTCGAGGGTTCGCGCCTAGTCACGGTCTGAGGTTAGCAAGGGCATGCACTCAGGGTAACGAATACATCTGCCAAAACAAGTACTTCGCAAGAAGGCAACCGTCCTAGCCCTTGGTAGAAACGGGAGTCCGTGACGTAAAACTGGAACTATTTGAAATATATCTCAAGACTTTCGGAGATTTCGGTCATCATTAACAGGGGTGTAACACTGGGCGTATGTGCAGAACAGTAATCTCCGAAAAGTAATGAGATTAGTGAGGGCATACACTCAGGGTAACGATTACATCTGCCAAAACAAGTCCTTCGCAAGAAGGCAACCGCCCTAGCCCTTAGTAGGAAAGGGAGTTCGTGACGTAAAACCGAATCCATTCTTCTTCTCTGTCTTCAGCTTTTCTCATTCTCACGTGGAGTCAATAAACGACCACCATCCTTCACTTTTTTATGATGATTATATCATCTTCATTTCATTTTTTTTTTTTTTTTTTTTTTTAACCCTCATAGCTTGCTTTACGTAATGGAGCCACATCTTTTTCGGTGTCTTACGGGGTCGCTGGGTTCGGCCATAGCCTTATTCACTTCACTTTCATTACCCCTTGTGGGGGGTGGCTGGGTATAGGTTTGGCCAAGCCGATGTCACTTCATTTCCGTTACCGTGTATTATGTTGTGTTTGTAGGTTTGGCAGGCCTCATGCACTCAACTTTTTTCTTTTCTTTTTTACTCACTTTCTTGTGGGGTGGCCAAGTTCTTTCCAGCCTAATTCACTCATTTCATATCTGTTGAGATGTTCTTCCTCTCATTTCTTCCCTTACATCTGGCTTTGAGCAAATGATCCAACTCTTTTCGGTCTTTCTTTTTAATATAAAGCTCAGTCTTTACTTGCTTCTATAAGTATCGTATTTTCAATCCTGTACGCAGGAACGAGTTCATCGCCGAGCTTTAAGAAGGGCATCCAGCCTTAATTTCCCAGCTCCAGTCTTGCATTGTGCACCTCCATATATGGATTCGGTTTTACGTCACGAACTCCCTTTTCTACTAAGGGCTAGGACGGTTGCCTTCTTACGAAGGACTTGTTTTGGTAGGTGTAATCGTTTTCCTGAGTGTATGCCCTTACTAACCTCAGTCCGTGACGGGGCGCGAACCCTCGACCTGCCGCCTCAGAGTCGCAGACGCTACCATTATGCCACAGAGACTACTTTTGTGCACCTCCATATATACTTAACCATAAGACGTAAACAAACAATAGTTTTGGGATATCACATTTACCATTGAATAACTTTTTTCTCTCGTTTACTGTATGCTCTTATCAACATGGGTTGATGCGCAAAAACTCACTAAAATGTTCTCACTGCGTATGCCCAGGGGCATGGTTTCCACTCTGGTCTAAGCCGCTTAAATATATAATTTTATAGGCAAGCAACAATGAATATTAATTAAATGTATTATTATAAATACGTATGTTTAAAAACCTGCCTTAAGAATATGTGTATGTTTATGAGTGTGTGTGTGTGTGTGTGTGTGTGTGTGTGTGTGTGTGTGTGTGTGTGTGTGTGTGTGTGTGTGTGTGTGTGTGTGTGTGTGTGTGTGTGTGTGTGTGTGTGTGAATATTGGTCAGGACAGTGACGGGTGGGCAAGATGAAAGTGAAAGGTCTTTGAGGAGTTTAACTCCATTTGTTTTGAGTATCAGAGTCAGAAGACCCCAGGAACAGCTGTTGTGCGATTTCATTTTATATTTTACTTTAATTTATGGTTCCAGTGTCTATACATTGGGATGTGTTCATACAGGCACTCATTACACGCAAATATTTATCATGAAATGCTTCACTTTTTCCATTTTTAATTATAATTACTAATTATTTGCTATAGTTTTCATTTAATGCAATAGAATCAGCGTGGGCACCCGTCTGTCACCTTGCAGCATTCCTCTTTGGAATGCTTACTTTTATTATTTTTATATCTTATAAACGGCGACAGATACAGCCAGAAACTTTCAGGCACTCTGACTGACGCATTTATAACTTTTACACAACGCAAATTTCTTAAATTTTTAACAGTAAATACTATTTTTTTTTTAATATTTTATTCATATTATACAAAGGTAATCGTCTTTCACTTTGTAGTATGACTCATTGGAATGCTGTTTACCGTTTTTTGTGTCAGTATTATTTCCCATTCTAATGGGAATGACCACAGCTTGGGGTTGAGATATTGGGACTGGATGCCCTTCGTAGCACCCCGCGGTGGGCTCTATCACGGGTTTTTCACATCCCAAATCTATAGCTGTAACTACTGTGCTACCGTGGTTCCCAATGCGCCCCTTAGGATTATTTTTTATGAATCTCTATACATGGAAAGGTATACACTTGGGCACTCATACTCAGGCATGAAAACTTACTGTGCAATGTATATTTTGCATTCATCACTTACTGTGTATTATGCCTTATGGAGTTTTTTATATTCTCATACTCATACTCATATTTTCATACTCAGCACTCATACTCAGCATGAAAACTTACTGCGCAATGTATATTTTGTACTCAGCACTTACCGTGCATCATGCTTAATGGAGTTTTTATATTCTCATACTCATACTCATACTCGTATTCTCATGCTCAGCAAATCGCAATCAGCATGAAAACTTACTGTGCAATGTATATTTTGCACTCATCACTTATGGTGAATCATGCCTAATGGAGTTTTTATAGTCTCATACTCATACTCATACTCTCATACTCAGCACTCATACTCAGCATGAAAACTTACTGTGCAATGCATATTTTGCACTCATCACTTACTGTGTATCATGCCTAATGGAGTTTTTATATTATCATACTCATACTCATATTCTCATACTCAGCACTCATACTCAGCATGAAAACTTACTGTGCAATGCATATTTTGCACTCATCACTTACCGTGTATCATGCCTAATGGAGTTTTTATATTCTCATACTCATACTCATACTCATCCTCATTCTCATATTCTCATACTCAGCACTCATACTCAGCATGAAAACTTACTGTGCAATGTATATTTTGAACTCATCACTTACTGTGTATCATGCCTAATGGAGTTTTTATATTCTCATACTCATACTCATACTCAAAGTCATACTCATACTCATATTCTCATACTAAGCACTCATACTCAGCATGAAAGCTTACTGTGCAATGTATATTTTGCACTCATCACTTACCGTGTATCATGCCTAATGGAGTTTTTATATTCTCATACTCATACTCATACTCATTCTCATATTCTCATACTCAGCACTCATACTCGGGCATGAAAAGTTACTGTGCAATGTATATTTTGCACTCATCACTTACCGTGTATCATGCCTAATGGAGTTTTTATATTCTCGTACTCATACTCATGCTCATTTTCTCATGCTCAGCACTCATACTCAACATGAAAACTTACTGTGTAATGCATACTTTGCACTCATCACTTACCGTGTATCATGCCTAATGGAGTTTTTATCTTCTCATACTCATACTCATACTTATCCTCATACTCATATTCTCATACTCAGCACTCATACTCAGCATGAAAACTTACTGTGCGATGTATATTTTGCACTCATCACTTACCGTGACTTATGCCTTATGGAGGTTTTTTTTTATTCTAATAACAAATGAAGCACAGGGGGCAAAGCTCTCTACTGAAGAAGTGACAAACCCGTGTTCGAACACACCACGGGGCGTTCGGAAGGGCATCCAGCCTTAATTCCTAAGTTCCAAATGTCTGTGTCCACTTCTATTCGAATGGAGATTAATAGTGACATAAAAACAGCAAAGAAGGTAACAAATGTACACAGACACTCATTTTAGCACTTTTTTTTTTAGATTCTTTACCACGGATGGGTGGAACGGGTCATGGAGGACCCACAGGGTGGTCGCCAACCGGTACAGGCCCCAACCCCCCCACTGTGGTGCCCAGCCACAGCAGTAACCTCCCCAGTAAACAGCTTAAACTCTCTTGCCTGGACGAGGCGCGATCCGTCGACCTCGCGAATGCGAGGCCAGCGCGTTACCACTGTACTAGCCAGGAGGCTCATTTTAGCACGTAAGTAATTACTCTACAGTGCTTGTATTTCCACATATGTGGTCACCGTGGCTCAAACGGTAGCGTCCGCGACTCTCAG
>JAXCGZ010002293.1:10000-17500 GCA_037179515.1 Halocaridina rubra | reverse complement strand
GGGAGAGATAGTAGGAAGAGGGGGAAAAAGGAGGAAAAATAAGGAGAGATAGTAGGAAACTTAAGAAGTAAGAGGCTGTTGCAGTAGGAAGACAATTAGGAGAGATTGTAGGAAGGGTGAGAAAACAAGAAGGAAGCATAAGAAGCAGCAGAATCGGTAGAAGAAGTAAAAGGTGATTGAAGTAGAAAGTTAATTAGGAGGAAATAGTAGGAAGAGGGAGGAAAAAGAAGGAGAAATAAGGAGGTAGTAGAGAGAACAAGAAGTAGAAGAATCAGTAGAAAAAGAAGGTTTTGCTTGAAATAGGAAGATAATTAGAAGGAGATAGTAGGAAGAAGGAGGAGAAATGTGCATGTTGTTGATTGAACTAAGACTGGTTTTTCTTTAACCGGGTTAACTGTACTGATGAAAGAGGACGGATGGGGAGGAGCAGAGTAGGAGGAGATTGAGAAATGTAAAAATGGGAGGAGAAGGGTTGAGAGGAAAAAGAGTAAGACGAGGGGAGAAATGGTGAGGAGCAGGAGGAGTGGGAGGGAATACATAAAGAGGGAAGGGAAGATGAGGAGGAGTAGGAGAAGAAGGAGAAGGAGACAGAAGGAGTTGAAGAAGAAAATATGCAAGTGGAGGAGGAGAAGAAGGAGTGGATAAGATAAAAAAAAAGAGAAAGAAAAAGAGATAGCGATGGAGGAAGGAAGGAGAGAGGCGATTGAATCATTGAGCAATCTAGTTTAATCCCTGTGCATTAGTTTCATAACGATTATTTTTCCTTGCTTTTGCTTTTAGCTATGTTATCACTTTCTTCCTCCCCTCCCCCTCCCGCGAGTATTGCTTGAAAATGGAGGCAGAAATGCATCGCATTATCTCTGCATTGCGCAAGTGTGCTTTCAGCTTACTCAGATTTTGTATATGTATGTATGTATGTATGTATGTATGTATGTATGTATGTATGTATGTATGTATGTATGTATTTATGTATGTGTGCATGTATGTATGTATGTATGTATGTATGTATGTATGTATGTATGTATGTATGTATGTATGTATGTATGTATCCATACATGTATGTGTGTATGCATATATATGTATGTATGTATGTATGTATGTATGTATGTATGTATGTATGTATGTATGTATGTATGTATGTATGTATGTATGTATGCACAGATGTCTATGTATGTATGTATGCGAGTGTGCTTTTCTGTGTAAACAGAATACATTGCATGTATGTATGCGAGTGTGCTTTTCTGTGTAAACAGAATACATTGCAAAGGAAGTTTTCCATAAGAGCATTGCACGGCAGGCATTAGGTTACAAAGCTGAAATTTTTATTTTTCAGAATATTTAAATCTTCTTTTAATGATATATTTTCTTCTTTTTATTCCTTAAGTTTTCTTTTTTCTTCTTCTTCTTCTTCTTCTTCTTCTTCTTCTTCTTCTTCTTCTTCTTCTTCTTCTTCTTCTTCTTCTTCTTCTTCTTCTTCTTCTTCTTCTTCTTCTTCTTCTTCTTCTTCTTCTTCTTCTTCTTCTTCTTCTTCTTCTTCTTCTTCTTCTTCTTCTTCTTCTTCTTCTTCTTCTTCTTCTTCTATTCCAAAAATGTACTCACAGAATATTTTTGTTTTAATATCACCATTGACATTATGAAATTACTGGAGCATATAACATAAGAGGGATTATTAACATTAAAAAAAAAAACAGCTACATATATATTTCTTAAGTTTTTTGTTTTATGGAGACCTGTGCGTAATTCTATTTATGTAAATATATTCTAATGTAGTATGATGGTTTTACGTCACTGACTCCCTTTTCTACCGAGGGCTAGGACGGTTGCCTTCTTGCGAAGAACTTGCTTTGGCAGATGTAATCGTTACCCTGAGTGCATGCCCTATTCTAATAATTTTGTTAAATGTTATAAACATATATATACGAGAGTAGCATATGGTAGGGATTGTAAATGAAACTCTGTCTATGTGCAAGAGTCATAATCCCTCTCATAAGGGGGGGATGGCTGAGTCACAGCAATAAACTTGACTCTCTATGGGAGGAAATACAGAGGAGGGGATTTCCACTTCCCTCACTCCACCCCTTCTTATCGATTTATACGGAGGTGGTCTTTTCCCTTCCTTCACGGGGATGTAAATTATAACCAACTTTTATATAGAAAATTATAACCTTTGGTTTACCCTAACAATATATGGAAGGTCTGGAAGTCGGGTCTGTTAACATGGGTTATGAATACATGGGGCTGAATAGCCATAGAAAGAGGGATAGAGAAAAGTGGAGAGAGAGAGAGAGAGAGAGAGAGAGAGAGAGAGAGAGAGAGAGAGAGAGAGAGAGAGAGAGAGAGAGAGAGAGAGAGAGAGAGAGAGAGAGAGAGAGAGAGAGAGAGAGAGAGAGAGAGAGAGAGAGAGAGAGAGAGAGAGAGAGAGAGAGAGAGAGAGAGAGAGAGAGAGATTTATTTTATTTTATTAATTTATTGCGCCAAGGCGTCAGACATTACATGAGTTCATACAAATAATGCTTCAAATGGATACAAAACCAGGAATTGAACATGGTTTACAGGGAGGTGTACATATTGATAAAACATTGCTGCATACTAACACACAACTCACAGTATGGCAGCACAGAGTACACTATATGCAAAAGTAAAGCTCAGAGAAACGCAGAATGCACAAACAGAATTATACAGCAACATACAGAAAATATATGTATAATTCAATATAATTAATGGCCACCAAAGTGAGGATAACGAGCAAGAATAACATCAAGGTTGTCATCATTAAGTAAAATGAGCAGATCTCTATTAAGTTCTGACCTCGTGGTAAAACATCTCTCACTGTGGGGCACTGAAGACAATAGTGGTCAAGAGTGTTAGCATTAGGACAGTCGCATAATTTACAGGAGGTGTACTGTGGCATATCTAGAGTCTGGGAGACCTGCCATAAAGGCCGATACCCCATTCTGAGCCGAGCACTAACTACATTGTTTTTCCGCACCATTAACCCGCGTCTGCGATACTTGTAGCGACTGTGAAGGAAGTGATCATGGTGCTGTATGGACACACTGTTGGCCCTCTCCGTGTCCCTGCGCTGGACCGTCATGGCAAACCCAGCTGAGTAGATGATGTTACGTAGGCATCGGAGGGAGGGCTCAGCGTCCACAGCATGCCCATCCAGCATACAGGCCGCCTTGGCAAGACGATCCGCTGTGTCGTTGCCAGTCAGCCCAATGTGGGATGGAGTCCAAACAAATGACACAACAAGAGAAGCATCCCGAGCGGCCGCGAGGCGACATAGTATATCTCCCACAGCACGGCCACAGATAGGTCTTGGCGAGGATAGGGCTTGTAGGGCCGATTGGGAGTCACAAATTATTACCCCATTCACTCGTCGTCGAACAAGGAGAGTCACGGCATCCAAGATGGCATTCAGTTCACAGTAGGTGGAGCTCGACGAGGTGGGTAGTCTACGGCCAATCCATGAATCAGCCGGCACAGGCGGCTCCATGGTGGGGGAAAACACAGCACATGCCGCCCTCCCATCTGCTTGCACAGAACCATCAACATAGACGTGGTGCGCTGCAGGGACAGACGTGGATACATCAGCGATAGTCTCCAGAGCTAACTGTCTCTGCAAGGGGGGATAGACATCCTTCGAGGTCGGTGTATATGTGACAGCGGGGAGGGGGACACCCAAGGGTGGTAAATCTGGGACAGCCGCCTGCACTGGCAGGTCGATGTCAAGGCCACGGAGAATGTCACTCACCACCCTGATAAGGTTATGACCTCCTGCTCGAAGTGGGAGCCTGGGTGCGTCTGGATCCAGGGACGTCCTCATGACAGCAGAGAAGTACGGAGCAAGAAAGGGGTAGTGAAGACACTTAACAGTAAAATAGGACACATTGGCATAAATCCTCTCCACAAGAGGGGGCAAGTTGAGCTCCAACTGCATACTCACAATACGGGTAGAGAGAGAACATCCCAAGATAAATCTCATGACTCGATTCTGGAACTTTTCAAGTGGCTCGAGAGCTGGTCTAGGAAGTTGACACAAGGCAGGAGACAGATAGTCAACCTGCCTTGTGTAGAGAGAGAGAGAGAACTATATTACAGAACGTGGCTTACTGGGGTTAAGAATACTCATAGATTTTTCATCTTCTTCTTATTATTATTATTATTATTATTATTATTATTATTATTATTATTATTATTATTATTATTATTATTATTATTATTATTATTATTATTATTATTATTATTATTATTATTATTTTTATTATTATTATTATTATTATTATTATTATTATTATTATTATTATTATTATTATTAATATTATTATTATTATATTATTATTATTATTATTATTATTATTATTAATATTATTATTATTATTATTCTTATTATTTGGAAAGAAGAGAAAGAAAAATGAGAGAGACTGGGGAAGTGAGATGTGGGTGACAGACGAACATGATATCAGTGTGAGATATTAAAAATCTCTCTCTCTCTCTCTCTCTCTCTCTCTCTCTCTCTCTCTCTCTCTCTCTCTCTCTCTCTCTCTCCTCTCTCTCTCTCTCTCTCTTAAAAATGTAATGAAAAGGAATATCATTTGATTTCGTCATTGAAAAAGCTTTCCGAATATGGTATAGGACCTTCACGAGTCTAAGAAACTCGTTGCATAAGACTCTCGAGACAAAAAAGAGACATTTATTGCCACGTATTCCTGTGACATACAAAAATATATTTTCCTGTCCATTTTTTAGTTAGTCCCTTATCCTGACCTCTTTCCCTATCTTCCTGAGCCAGGCAAACAACATCATTTGCATTTAATGAGTGAAAATCATTATTCTTATTTTTTTCCTTTTTCATGTTTTTTTTTAATTACTTCTTCTTCCTCCTGCGATAACACTTTATTACTCTCTTTGACTTCCTTTTTTTATTTTTTCTTCTTCATGAGTCTTTCTGTGTAAGTATTATTACATTTTTCTTTGATTAGAAAGTGTTTTTCTTCATTTTTTCTGCCTTCTTCATGTGCTATACAAATTTTTCTTTTTGTTTTAATTACTTTCTCCTTCGTCATATATATATATATATATATATATATATATATATATATATATATATATATATATATATATATATATATATATATATATATATATATGCCTATATATATATACATATATATATATATATATATATATATATATATATATATATATATATATATATATATATATATATATATATATATATATATATATATATATATATATATATATATTATATATATATATATATATATATATATATATATATATATATATATATATATATATATATATATATATATATATATATATATATATATATATATATATATATATATATATATATATATATATATATATGAAGCAAAAAAAAGGCCCATAAATAAAACACAAAAAGAAGCGAAGATGTACTATATATTACGACTGGACTCCAGTCCTCTTCAGGTACAAATGAATTGATAAATACAGAGCTGTGGATAAAGGTGGGGGGAGATGCTAGCTATGATTCCCAGGAGGATTCACGATGGGATTATCCTCAAACCTCAGGTCAGGTGGACGGTCATTTGGCATAATCTTCTTAATGACGTCTTTTAATAATGCTTCATCCACAACGTCAGATCTCCACTGTCCATTTGATAAATTTAATGTTTCGGATTTTTCTATAATGGCTGCTTCAAGTATCTTTCTCCTATATTGGCAATTACTCTTATATAGCAATGAGGACTCACTCCAATTAATAGGGTGCCCAGTATCTCGCATATGCACAAATAAAGCAGAACTTTCAACGCCATATCTTACTGCTCTTTTATGCTCGGAAATTCTCTGGCCTAGCGAACGACCAGTTTGACCTATGTAGGATTTTTCGCAGGAACAGCAATCAATTTTATAAATCCCTGCTTCTAAAGCTTTTTTATTTTGATATACGTTAATTAGTGAAGAACCAATTGTTTTGGGATAATTAAATATGAAAGGATTACTTCTGCCTAATTGATCACTAAGAATTTTAATATTTTCTAAATAGGGTATTTTAATTGTATTAGTAAAGTTTATTTTTGGCTGTTCTGTCGGCCCATCATAAAATATTTTGTTTGCTTTGTTAATTGCTTTTTCGATTACATACGCGGGATACATGAGACTTTCTAATTGTTGGCGGATTAATTTGAATTCATATTTTAAATGATGAGTGGAACACACTCTAAGACCTCTTAGGAAAAGATTGCATGCAACACCAGTTTTTACAGACAAAGAATGATAGCTTAGAAAGTGTATGTAAGAGACAGAGAAAGTTTTCTTCCTATAGACAGTAAATGAGTATTTATTGGGTTCTCTAATAACTAAGACATCCAGAAATGGTAGCTGGCCCTCCGATTCCCATTCGGTTTTAAACTTGATGCTAGGGACTAAATCATTAAGTTTATTAAAAAATGTGTCAAATTCTCCCCAACGGGAGTCCCAATATGAAAATATATCATCTACATATCGCAACCATATCATTTCTTTGGGCTTAATACTGACTAGAATCTCTGTCTCAAAAAACTCCATATACAAGTTAGCCAGAAGGGGGGACAAGGGGCTTCCCATACTACAACCAAATTTTTGCTTGTAAAAACTACCATTAAAGGAAAATACATTATTAGTGACGCATAACTTAAGTAAATCCATGGTTTTTTCAAGACCTAGTGGAAAATGCTCGGCAAAGGGAATCAGTTTAACGCTAAGGAACTGTAAAACATTATCTACTGGAACTTTAGTGAACAGAGATTCTACGTCTAAACTAAGGAGCTTTACATTACTTAAGGGAATATTTGAGTTATTAAATTTTTTAATAAAATCTTCAGAATGTTTAAGATGAGATGAAGAAAATGAACCCAAGAAGGGGGAAAGCAGACTTGCCAGCCACTTGGAAATCTTATATATGAAAGAACCCTTGCATGATATTATAGGGCGTAAAGGAATGCCATCTTTGTGAGTTTTAGGAAGACCATAGAAGTAGGGAAGGGAGGGATTGGTGACTTTATATGATTCAAGCAATTCAATATTCTTCTTGTTTTTACCAATTTTGCGAACGGATTTATAGAAATCTGCAGATATGGTGCTCAGGGGATCTTTAACTAATTTCTCATAGGTGTTTTCATCATTAAGAAGTTCCATGGCTTTATCAATATATGAATCCGTTCGCAAAATTGGTAAAAACAAGAAGAATATTGAATTGCTTGAATCATATAAAGTCACCAATCCCTCCCTTCCCTACTTCTATGGTCTTCCTAAAACTCACAAAGATGGCATTCCTTTACGCCCTATAATATCATGCAAGGGTTCTTTCATATATAAGATTTCCAAGTGGCTGGCAAGTCTGCTTTCCCCCTTCTTGGGTTCATTTTCTTCATCTCATCTTAAACATTCTGAAGATTTTATTAAAAAATTTAATAACTCAAATATTCCCTTAAGTAATGTAAAGCT
>JAXCGZ010002293.1:0-5000 GCA_037179515.1 Halocaridina rubra | reverse complement strand
TGCCTACTGTAACTCTGAATCCAAAATTGGAACCGAGTATAAGTCTCTTTCTCGTAAGTACAAATAGGTAATTACAGTTAGTACAAATAGGTAATTACATCTCTATTGCAAAGCTCATGGCTTTAAATCTCCTAAGTCTGATGTTCTCTGGCTGAAGAACTATTTCTCCACTACCACCATATTTCTTTGCTTCTGCTACTGCTCTCCTAACTCCATTGACTTTGTGTCATTCTTTGGATACCTGTCTTCTTGCCAAGAGTCCTTGCTATCTTCACACCCGCATGCTAAAATTCTATATATTTGGGACTTTAATAAACAAAACAGAGTGGCTTAATTCTTCTCACACTTTAGGAGGAAGTAGAGGCCCTTTCTTTCTCTAGTTCTCACGATTTGAAGCAGATTATCAAGCATCCTAATTGTGTTCCCAATTGCCACGACCATGTATCTGATACTTTTAACCTATTCTTTACTTCCAATCCTTCAAAACTACTCATATTCAGTACTTTCCCCTCTTGGTAAATATGACCATTCTTAGATCTCAGTTTCTTCCATATTTGTTCTCCCTACATCATTTCCTCCTACTCAGTGCCGCATTTGACACTTCAAGTGTACCCAGTGTAATGATTTGTGTAACATTCTCTTTGACTTCCCTTGAGAGGACTACTGTTTTCGGACCCACAACCCTGATCAGGTAGAGATAAAAGTTACCGAGATCATAACCTCAGGAATGGAGGTGTTCATCCCCTCCTCTATGAAAACTTTTCTTCCCTTAATTCTTGGTTTGACCGTCCCTGCTCCATGGCTATTCAGGCCAGGGACCAGGTTTGCCAGTCGAACCTAGCCTCTCCTTCTGATTTAACTCTCTCTGCTTTTATTACGGGTTGGAATCACTGCACTGCTAATATTCGAAGATCTAAAGCTTTCTTTTTAAAAAGGGAAGTTGATGACTTTCCTCTCAGCTCCCACTGTAACATGTTTCTGGTCCTTAGCCAAAAACCTCTCTAGAAACTTCTGTATCTCAAGCTTTCGCATTTAATTCAAATGAGATTGCGATTTGAATTAAATTCAAATGAGATTGAGATTTGAATTAAATTCAAATGAGATTGAGATTTTAATTAAATTTAAATGTGATTGGGATTTGAATTAAATGCGAAAGCGAAGCCACGAGTCAGGTTGGGGGAAACTGTAATACGAACAGAGTGGCATTCAGTTAGAAAGCATTCATTCCTAGTATAGCAGATATAGCTGTAAGGATTCTTTCCCTATTAGGCCTTCTGAGGTGTAGTTGGTAGCGCCTTGGCACAGTAATTATGTGTCCTATGTTCAGGTCCCAGTCGGGGTAAAAATTATTCATGCTTTCACATATGGTAATGTGCTTATTTGATTATTGTTGGTCCCAAATGAGATTGATATTTGAATTAAATGCGAAAACGAAGTCACGAGTGAGGTTGGGGGAAGTTGTAATATGAACACAGGGGCATTCAGTTAGAATGCGTTCATTCCTAGTATAGCAGATATAGCTGGAAGGTTTGTATCCCTTTTAGACCTTCTGTGGTGTAGTTGGTAGCGCCTTGGCACAGCAATTATGTGTCCTAGGTTCAAGTCCCGGTCGGAGTAAAAATTATTCGTGTGTGTGTGTGTGTGTGTGCGTGTATATATATATATATATATATATATATATATATATATATATATATATATATATATATATACATATATATATATATATATATATATATATATATATATATATATATATATATATATATATATATATATATATATATATATGTGTTTGTGTGTGTGTGTGTGTGTGTGTGTGTGTGTGTGTGTGTGTGTGTGTCGCGCGCGCTTGTTTGTGTGTGTTTGTGTACAGTTTAAAGGTAAATCCTTCATATACCACAAGTCACTGGGATCAGTATTTATGCTTATGCATAAAGTTTGAGAACAAATTTTAAAAAACTCTATATTCTTATATTAGGGCCGAGACAGCTCAGTGGTAGAGCACGTGAGTTGGGAAGCGATTAAGATGGGTTCGAGATACCTCGGAGTGTAAGAAAGTGCTAATCCTCCAGTCTCAACATGTCTGTGCCCATCCCCATTCAAATGGGGACTCATTGTGACAAGTAAGATGGTGCATCATTATATTACTCTCCGTCTGCTTCTACCTCCAGACTCTGGAACTCTCTTCCTCCTTCTGTCTTTCCTAATTCTTATGACCTTTCATCCTCCAAAAAAGCAGATCTATCGTCATCTCAGGGCCTAGTCCTCCATATCTCTGGGTCCTCTGTACTTTGACTGTTTTTTTCTGTCTGTCGTTTTCCTTTGTGTGACATTACCTCATCTCTGCCTTGCCCTTAACCTTTTTCTTTTCCTTCGTCTTGGTATTTTCTCGTGCCCGGGCCTTTATTGATGAGGGCAGTTTCTGCCTGTCCCAGTGTCACACTCTTAAAAAAAAAAAAAAAAGCTTTATTGGTCTGTTTTTATACGGGGTCGCTGTTTTTGATAAGCCGCCTCCACATGCCTTTGTCACCTGTCAAGTTGGAATCCAGGCCATTCCCTCTCATACCAATATAGGTTTATACTTACAATATAATCGTTACAAAGACTAAACCACTTTATACTCTCTTCACTGCCAGCGGTGTTTATGATTATACAGAATGTATAAGATGGCTCCGGTTTTACGTCACGGACTCCCTTTTCTACCAAGGGCTAGGACGGTTGCCTTCTTGCTAAGGACTGGTTTTGGCAGATGTAATCGTTACCCTGAGTGCATGCCCTTACTAACCTCAGACCGTGACGGGGCGGGAACCCGCAACCTGACGCCTCAAAGTCGCGAAAGCTACCGCTTGAGCCACGGTGACTACTATGCAGAATATATAAGATCAGAGTATATAAGAATATATAAGATCCAAGTAGCCGCGGTGGCCGAAGTGGCCAAGATCAAAGGTAACAATATAAGATCAGAACTGGGAAAAATATTTAGATAACATTTAATACATAAACATTACAATGTTAAAAACTAGCTGAATTCCCACAGGTTAAAGCTGGGGAATGAATGTTGGATGTGCTACCTAATGCCTCGCGCATTATTTTTGCCAACTATGTATGTATGTACTCAGTATCTGGTCAAAGCAAGCAAAGTCTCTTGTTGCTGGCGTCAATATATAGTTTCTTTGATATATGAACAATATAAGGAAAGATTAGCTAATTCCCCGTTGATGGAAGTACTATATCTCTATATACAAGATCCATATTCCCCCTAATAAAGGGGGTAGCTTAGTCAAGGTAATATACCTTGACTCTTTGCGGGAAGAAAATACAGAGGAAGGGATTCCCAGTCCTCTCTCTTAGCCCCATTTAACAGACTTTTACGACACGCAGGAGAACACTGAAGATGTAATATTATGTACATAAGTTGCGTTTTATATATAACTAATATTAAATCTAAAAACAGCATTATATTATATGTACCTAGGTGCCGCAATAGCTCAGTGGTAGACCGTACGAGTTCGGAAGCGATCTACGCTGGTTTGGCCCCACAGCGGAATGTTAGGAAGAGCATCCAATCTTAATCTTCCACCTAGACTCCTGGCTAGTACAGTGGTACCGCGCTAGCCTCGCATTCGCGATGTCGAGGGATCGCGCCTCGTCCAGGCAAGAGAGTTTAAGCTGTTTACTGGGGAGGTTACTGCTGTTGCTGGGCACCACAGTGGGGGGGTTGGGGCCTGTGCCGGCTTGCGACCGCCCTATGGGTCCTCCATGACCCGTTCCACTCATCCGTGGGTGGAGAATCTAAAATAACAACATCTTTCACCCCCTTTCGAACGGGGACTAATTGTAAAACATAACACGGTATTTTATACTATAGTGGGTGTTCATTTTAATATAGAGGAAATATAATGTCAAAACTACTGATACCTCATAACACATATTGCTGAAGCAGTGTATATAGTATCATGTAGGTTATATTGAAATTAGATAATATGATACTCCTCTTCTGTGCTAACCATTTTTACTTTCCTGTGTGAGTAATCGTTGTGTTTGTGCATATGCATGTGTGTGTGTGTGTGTATGTGTGTGTGTTAGTGTGTGCGTGCGTGTGTGCATATGTGTGTCTGTGTGTATCTGTGCGTGTGTGGTGTGTGTGTGCATGTGTGTGTGTGTGCGTGTGCGTGTGTGTGTATGTTTGTGTGTGTGTATAGATGTGTGCGGATGTTTGTGAGTTTAGTTGTGTGTGCTTGAGTGACAGCTTCAACTAATATTGAGGTCGTCAGACTGACAGGTTGAGAAGAGTGGAAGGGAGAGGAAGAGGAGGAGGAGGAAGAGGAACTATTAGTGTGAGGAAGATATAGAAGAAGGAAGAGGAGGAAGAAGTAGTAAGAAGAGGAAATAAAACTGCGTTTGGATGATGAAGGAGGAGGAGGAGGAGGAGGAGCGTGAGCAGGAGGAAAAGTAGGAAGTAGTAAGAGGCAGAGTAGCCATTATTGTGTGAGGAAGATGAAAGAGGAGGAGGAGGAAGAAGTAAGAGAAAAAGAGTAACCATTATTGTGTGAGGAAGATGAAGGAGGAGAAAGCAGTAGCTAGAAGGAGAGGAACAAATATTGGGTGGGAGGAGCAGGAGGAAGAAGAAAGAAAAAGTACTGACCCTAGACATTTTTGTGGAAAGAGAAAAATGGCTGCTTTAAGTACGAGGAAGATGGAGGTAGGAGCGGAAGAGAAGGCAGTGAGAGGAACAGCAAGACTTGCTAATGAAGTTTTGTGATCTTTATGATATATTGAAGAACCTCCTCCTCCTCCTCATTCTTTACCTCCTCCTCCTCCTCCTCCTCCTCCTCCTCCTTCACAGCATTTTAAAGTGTGAGGAACCTTGGCCCCTTGAGTAGTCCCTTCTACTTTTGGCTTTCTAGACAATGTTGCAGGGAGAGAGAGAGAGAGAGAGAGAGAGAGAGAGAGAGAGAGAGAGAGAGAGAGAGAGAGAGAGAGAGAGAGAGAGAGAG
>JAXCGZ010002292.1:67500-72904 GCA_037179515.1 Halocaridina rubra | reverse complement strand
TAGTAGAAGTCCCTCTTTTAGCTCTTTAATGCATAGACAGAAAACTTGAAAGATACCTCTGATATATGCCATCCTTTAAGGATAAAGGCACAAGGCCTCTGCGAACATCCTGCTGTGGACTCTGTCAGTCTCCCAACAGGAGGCATGAAATAGAGAACCTCTGAATAAACCCTTACACTCCATACGAATATTCCATCTTTAAAGGAAGGGAAACCCTATATAGTGACTCTGGAACGAATATATTCTGACATTTCTTGTCTCGATACTGCAAAGTACGGTAGATGTTCCTGTCCAACAACTAAGGTTACACAATGGCCCAATAATTTATACTCAACTGCTAGAGAGAGAGAGAGAGAGAGAGAGAGAGAGAGAGAGAGAGAGAGAGAGAGAGAGAGAGGAGAGAGAGAGAGAGAGAGAGAGAGCAATACTGCGTACATGCGTACAAATGTTCTTAAATATAAAGATATAAAATGATTAGAAGAGAAATAAAGGTGAACATTATTATTCCCAACTGATTATTGTAAATCACTACTTTCATGGAGAAACAAATGCAATTATAAATGGATAAATACACAAATAAATGAATAAATAAATAAATAAATACATAAGTAAAGAAATAAAGACAAAGTAAGTAAAATATAAAAATAAACAATTAAAATTATAATATATACTAATCGCTACCTATATTTTGTTAAGCTTACTTGAATCTAGAAAACTGCATTTCACTATAAGTTATGAGAGAGAAATCCCAATCAGTGTGAAATGATGTGACAGGAAATCATAATCCAAAAGTCCTAAAACTAATATGACTTATATTGCAAATTCTCTATGTAAGAATTTGAAATTGAAACATATATTCTTTGAAAATATCAAAATAGGTGAAAACTACATAAACCACTTCGAAATATATAGCAATCAAAACTTAATAAAAGTGACACCTAAAACGTCAAAAAGGGGGGGGGGAATCCACAGCACTTAAATTTTAACAAAGGAGGGGGATGGTTAAAATCGCCATAGCAAAGCATTTCCAGGAAAAAAATTACATCAGTTCTTTACTACCAGTTTATGTGAACCCTTAACATTCCTTCTCTCACACACCATAAAAGCATTTGAGAGAAGGGGGAGATGTTTGACGAAGCTGAGAGTTTTAAGTCTTCCGGCTCGCATATTGCAGGGTATAGCATCTATAGACGATTGGATGCGGAAGTAAGTCACAGAGTGAAGGAAGCGAGTAACGCCTAGGTGGGAAAAAATGGGTGATGAGAAATAGGTATTTAGGAATGAATACATAGAGAAATATATATATATATATATATATATATATATATATATATATATATATATATATATATATATATATATATATATATATATATATATATATATATATATATATATATATATCAAAGTGTGACTGTGTTGACGGCATTGTAAGGAGCAAAGTCTTGGAATACAACAGAGGATGAAATGAACAAATTGAATATAATGGCGCTGAAGTGCTTGAGAAGTATGAATTGTGCATTTAGAACAGACTGGGTAAGAAATGAGGCAGAGAATGGGAGCTGATAGACAGCTGCCAGATAAGTTAGAGCAGAAAATAATGAGATGATTTGGACACATGGAAACAAATGATCTATGAACGACTAGCAAGGAGAACGCGGAGTGCAGAAGTAGTTGGAGTAAGGTCACAAGGATGACTTAGAATGAGATGGATTGATGAGGTAAAAATAGCATTGGCTGCAAATGGTATGTCAGTGGAGCAAGGATGAGAGTGCAAGAGATAAGACAGTGGTGAAAGATTGTGTATAAGTGATGTAGGCCAAAGGGACTTCTCGTACCTTGTAGTACACTTGACTGTGAAGGGTGGGTGTGTGGACTTGCCATGTGATGAACCTGGAGGGGGGGGGGGTAAGCTAGCTGCAATTGTCGGGTCTCACAGCATAAGATCCATGCACACCTACCCTGTTGATGACCCGAGCTAGGATGGTAGAGGATATAGTGGCATCTCTTTATTCCCACGGAGCTAAGAGAAGTGATCGAGATATATTTGGCTTATGGTGAATATGTGATAACATCAGTAAGGCTGCTGGGCAGCAGATAATGTTATTAAAATCATAACTACACAGTTGAATCCACGTCCACAAAATTACAAGCAGTTACTAAATCTCCAAAGTAAAATCATAATTAGTCAGTTAATAATGCCAGTCATATTACATCAGTAGGTAAACTTGGCAGGGATATGACAGTTAGCTAAATGCTCATATACTTACAGGGGCTAGTTGTTAGCTGTCTCGGTCAATCAAAATCACAACTAGTTAACTGATTACATACATAAAGCACTCCACTTAGTTGGACACTTTACTTAATCACAAGTAGATAGTCTCGTCAGTAAAACTAGAACATTTAGCTTAAGGTATCACTAATAACCAACAAATTAGTTAATCTTGTCAAAAAAGACAACTAATAAGTCAATCTTATCAATAAATCACAACTAGTAACTTTATCATGTCATGTAAATCAAAGCTATTTAATGACATCAGAAAAGCTGCAACACCACAAGTTACATTGTCAATAAAATAAGAACCAATTATTTAATAGCGTCAGTAGTTCACAGTTAAAAAGTTAATCGTGTTAGTAAATTCACAAGTAATTATTGATTAATGTTAGATATCACAACTTATCAGTTAATCATGTCAGTAATACCAAAGCTGATTAGTTAACCGTGTCCGTGTCATTGATATCACAACTAGATACTTTATCAATCAAGGCATTAAAATCACTAGTCATTTGGTTGGTCTACCGATTACTTAAACCAAACTTAATGATAATATCAAATTAAGAACGTCCCAGTCGTATATAGTAATAAACCAATTTGAATACAATGAGCACTCCTACTGGGGACATTTATGGCTAAGTTATGCAGTAGTTAAAATTGCACCTCCCCCCTACCCCCTCTCCAGAAAAACGGAGAGAGAGAGAGAGAGAGAGAGAGAGAGAGAGAGAGAGAGAGAGAGAGAGAGAGAGAGAGAGAGAGAGAGAGAGAGAATTTTTTAATAACCCTGGTGTAAGGGAGGTAGGTCTTCTGAAGTAGCCCTTCCGAGATGACAATGATATTAGCAATCAGCTCCTCTGCCCTATATGGCCAGATAAACCTGATTCTAATATTTGGTAATCAGAGTTAAACGATTTCATCTTCTCCCAACTTGGGCTCTGGCAATCATAGTCCTCTTGTAAACTCTATAATCCTCCTTTGAGCTTGAGACGGCCTTGAGGGGCTGGAGGCTTTGGTCAACTGAACAAGTACTAGAACTATTTATTAATTCGACTCCAATACAGGGCTGGCAAAGCAAAGTCAAAGGAATAATGCAGAACTCCATCACCTCCCTACCTGGGGAAGATTTTATTATAATTATTATCAAATAAATGTAATGCAGTAATGCATTTTTAAATGTCTTCAAATAATCTGCCTTCCTTGTTGTATATCGATCTTTGGAACTCTAGACTAGAACTCCACAGCTTAGTCCACTATAACACAGAGGTTGTATAAGATATAGATCTGGGATATCTACTGATATCACACAGATGGACCATTAATCTCCTTTTTACCTACCTCCCCAACCCACCTGTGGTCAGTGTACACATTTAATTCTCCTCCTCAACACCCAAGGCTTAGGTGATGGAACATATTCAATGCAGTTTTGCATATTTTAATATCTTCAAATAATTTACCTCTATTGTCGGGAATCGAACCTACGAAGTTGATTACTGCATTATTGCACTGTATTTGTTCTATCGCTTAAGCCTTGGATATTGAGGAGAAGATTAAATGTGTCCACTGACCAATGGAGAGGTTGGGAGGTGAGTAAGTAGGAGCTTAATAGTCGTTGTAGTGTCACTCCGTCTGTGTGATATCAGTAGACATCCCGGTTTCATCTCATACAGCTTCTGTTTTTAGTGAACTAAGGTGTGGCGTTCTGGACTATAGTTTCAAAGTACGATTCCCGACAAGGAAGGTAGATCATTCGAAGGCATTTAAAAATACGTTATTGCTTTGCATTTGTTCTATTACCTAAGCCATGGGTGTTAAGGAGGAGAATTAAATGTGTAAACTGACCACTGGTGGGTTGGGGAAGTGGGTAAAAGGGAGATCAATGATTGGAGTAGCGTCTCTGTGTCTGTGTGATGTCAGTAGATATCCCAGTTTCATCTTTTTTAACAGCCTCAATGGCACAGTTCCCATACTCGATTCCCGACAGGGAAGGTAGACTACTTGAATATATTATTATTATTATTATTATTATTATTATTATTATTATTATTATTATTATTATTATTATTATTAGTATTATTATTATTATATTAATTATTTTTATTATTATTATTATTGTTGATGTTATTGTGAGTGTGACACCGGGACGCTGAAAGGAACTTGCCCTCACCGAGTCCTGGCACCAAGAAAATTGCCCTCACTGAGTCCTGGTACCAAGAAACGAAAATGAAAGTAAAGAGAAACAGATGGGGAGTCTTGTGGCTTGTCAAACGTTTAGGGATAAGAAGAGATTTGGGACGAATATGCCAGAATATTCGGTGTAAATGCTTGCAAAGAGGAACCGTCACTGAAGGGAGACTTAATACTGAGCCATTCTGGCGTGCCTTATTTAAACACAATGGGCGGCGACTGGTGCTATGGGCAGTTGAATCTTTATAGCTGAGACAGTGTTTCGCGCTCACCAGGAGCCTCTTGAGAAAGAGAACCAAGAGACTAGTGGCGTCCTTCGTTTGCTAGTCACTGTCAGTTTGCAAATCGAATACATCGTTCTGATGTCTGGGTTAATAGTGGATAACACCCTCACAAAATCAGGGTAGATATGGACAATAATTCCTCTTGTGCAGCTCTCGAAACAAAAATATATAAAAACAAACCATAACTGCCGTAATGATCATATGAAGAGAAATAAAATTTACAATAAATAAAGAAGCTATCATAGATTCATATTATGGCAGACGTTACGTCTTTTAAATAACAATAATAATAATAATAATAATAATAATAATAATAATAATAATAATAATAATAATAATAATAATAATAATAATAGTAATAATAATAATAATAATAATAATAATAATAATAATAATAATAATAATAATAATAATAATAATAATAATAATAATAATAATAACAAAGAATGAGAGGTAACAAACAAAAATGGTTAGCCAATGCAATATTTATGTCAGTTTTGTTTACTGGAAGTCAACATATAAATTCGTTAAGCGAGGAAACAGTAAACGTCAATTGCATTCACAGATTTAAGTGACGAAATGTTAAATGATATAGCCAGTCATAGAAGAAAACAGTTCAGGTGACAAGGGAATTACGAGCACAAGAATTTTGCCAGTGCGA
>JAXCGZ010002292.1:45000-52500 GCA_037179515.1 Halocaridina rubra | reverse complement strand
ATGAATGCAATGAAAAGGCTATATGAAGGTCTGATTGTTCTGACAGCATTGTATGGAGAAGAGACTTGGAATGCAAGAAAGGATGAACTTCTTTTTTTAAATGTATTGGAGATGAGGTGTTTGAGAAGCATGATTGGTGAATCTAGAATAGATAGTGAGAGAAATGAGATCAGTCAGAAAACGGGTGCTGAAAGAGGGCTGAAGGATAGGTTAGATCAGAGAGGGTTGGGTCGGTATGGACACATGGAAAAGATGAGTGATGGGTGAATAGTGAAGAGAGTGTGGAGTGCAGGAGTGCTTGGAGTCAGGCCAAGAGGAGACCTAGAATGAGATGAGTGGATGGCGTGAAAAGGGCATTGAATGCACGTGGAATGTCAGTGGAAAAGGGAAGAGAGCGTGCAAGAGATAGGTATGAGTGGAGGAAGACTGTGTATAGGTGACACAGGCCATAGGGATTTCTTGCACCTGCTAGCTCAACGAACTTTGATGGACGGCGTGAGGGGAGCTGCCATGTGATGAAGTGGTGGGGGTAGACCAGCTGCGGGTGTCGGGCCTCACTGTAGTATATCCTTTCCGGCCTACCTTGTGGATGACCCAAGCAGGGTGGTAAGGGGGAAATGCGGCAACCCATTATCCCCAATGAGCTAAGAGGAATAGTTGAAGTATGTGAGGATCGATCGTGGCTCTGCCACCCCCATTAAAGGGGGAATGAGGCCATGCATATGTAAGTATGTATGTACTCTATTCATAATAAAGGGTGTAATAGAATTAAAACGATACTAACTAATATAGTAATCTAACTATTTGGTAGTAACTATAATTTTGAAGGCCATTGGGATGCAAACATCCAAAGCTGATTCAAGTAAAAATTATGAATGCAACAGAATTTTAACGCTCGTAACTAACAGAGACATTTGGCTTTTAGTTAAATATTGTTATTTCAAAGGCTATTTACGATACAATTATCTAAATACAATATTCGATAAGATACGAAATAAATTAATTGGTTTTAACAACATAAATTTATTTGAGATGTAAAAGAACAAAATCATTACAAACATTCAAGAATAATAACTATATTTTGTAATAAATAACACTAAGATACTTATTTTCGAATGTTTAAAAAACGATACCAAAATAAATAATATATCACTATGTAGTGATAAAATTACTTACTAATTTGGTAAAAGTCAGTATAATCAAATGTAGCTTGGGATGGGATGTAACGGAGTTATCTATAATGCAAAACAGAAACAACTTCACTCACTACTTTATAACAAATGCCATTAAAAATAAAGCACATGGGACGTGTCACGCCACTTCTGAGTGAAAGGTTTCATATAATTCCGGCTGTTCGTTTTCAACTGGCATGCCACGTGCGATATGCCACTTTGGTGTGAAAGCGGCCTACTGATAATATACATAGGACAATTATCAGCGGATCATCAAAAATTCATCTTACCTTATTATCTTCTGTAGTAGATTGTTGACGAATTAGCTCCTGATGTGGTCCATTTTTATTATACACTCTTTTTCAAAGCTTGGATATACTAATGCGGTTTATTTCATAATCTTTACTTCGTAAAGTACTTTCACCCACATAAAAAGTACTTGTATGTCAAAAAACTTTATAATAATTATCACCCATTTTTTCCAAGTTAATGCAATTTCACTGTGATTTCTACTAAAACTTCAAGTTAAGTGTATAGTAAATCTATGAACACACTCCAAATACAAACTAATGAAAATCAATCGCATCACTGGACTCCAAAATAAAAAATGTCTTATGAAGATCGATCAGGAGAGAGAGAGAGAAAGAGAGCTCTCTGATCCTCAAGACGAAAGATACTCTTCCGACCATACGAGTCGAGACCACAGCCACAACTCTCAAAGCTTGAAGTTTAGCATCACGAAATTCACTCCCCTCTCTTCTCCCTCCCTCCTCTAACCTTATCGAACAAGTAGTGGGAGGTGGAGGAGGAGGAGGAGGAGGAGGAGTCGAAAAGGAGGATGAGGAGCAATACCAGAAGGGAGGGAACGGGGAGGAGGAAAGGGAATATGAAGAGTTTAAGGAAAGGACTTGAAGTTTACTTAAAAAGTTCTTCTTTCAGCCTCAGAGACACAGTCCGTGACTTCTCTGATTTCATTTTTTTTTCACTACCTCGTTCGATCCGACGAGCGATCAAGCTCCCACTTCAACTTTTGATTCAGATCAATCACATTTCACTAAGAAAGAGTTTCATATAAGTCACACTTATTATTTTAACATCACTTCATCCGAAATGGCAAAATCCCTGTCAATAGACGAGAGAAGAGCTATTTATTAACAAATTGGAGACTCATTTTAATACATTCATTCTAAAAACCATATTAATGAATCGGAAAATATTAAAGTACTCCAGTTCATTACACCTACAAAATAAATAAACACACACATACACACACATATTAGAAATATTTATGTAACTTATGTGAAGCCCAAGCTTGAATATGCAGCACCGTTTTGGAATCCGCTGGAAAAAATTCAATGAAATGCAACGAAACTGGTGCCAAAAATACCCAATCTCACTTGTAAGGGTATTACTTACCATCACTCGAGGCTAGAAGATTGAGGGGGGATATGGTGATGGTTTTTAATTCCTCCATAGTTTTGACAGAGTGGATATTGATCGATATTTTGATATGGCTGGCTCTAGAACCAGAGGTCATATTTTGAAGCTTCTTAAGAGAACTTCTTTGCAGGATGTAAGCAAATACTGTTTTTGTGTAAGAATAGTTGATGATCGTAAGTCTCTAAGCGACGAAATAGTTAATTCTAACAGCATTCATAGTTTTAAGGACAATATAAGTATCATTGCTTATGAAAATGAAACCGACCAGGAGACGGGGAGTTATGAGCATGGGGCTCTCTCCCGCAGGCACAATTAGGTAACTATAATTATGTAACTATACACAAACACACTGTAGAGATAAATACACACACTTTCCCGTATGCACAATTATGCAAGTGCACGTGCGCGCGCACACACACACACACACACAACACACACACTCATATATATATATATATATATATATATATATATATATATATATATATATATATATATATATATATATGTGTGTGTGTGTGTGTGTGTGTGTGTGTGTGTGTGTGTGTGTGTGTGTGATTACCTAATTGTGTTTACGGGAAAGAGCCCAAAGCTCGTATCTTCCCGTCTCCTCATCGGTTCCATTTTAGACTTAGTGATACTTATCATACCTGTCCTTAAAACTATGGATTGAGATACCATTAACTACCTCCTCGCTTAGCGAATTCCAATTATCAACTACTCTTACACTGAAAAAGTATTTCCTTACATCCTGCAAAGAAGTTTTCTTACGAAGCTTCAAACTATGACCTCTAGTTCTAGAGCCAGCCATATCAAAATATCGATCCCTATCCACTCTATTTGTGTGTGTGTGTGTGTGCGCGCACGAAGCTTCTAGTTCTCTTTCTAGAGCTAGCCATATCAAAATATCGATCCCTAT
Source organism: Halocaridina rubra (assembly GCA_037179515.1). Classification (NCBI taxonomy): domain Eukaryota; kingdom Metazoa; phylum Arthropoda; class Malacostraca; order Decapoda; family Atyidae; genus Halocaridina; species Halocaridina rubra. The sequence goes on along the minus strand of JAXCGZ010002292.1, from coordinate 48,969 downwards.
CCACCCTGTCATAACCATTAAGGAATTTTAAAAATCGTCACCATATCCCCCCTCATTCTTCTAGCTTCAAGTGTATGTCTATTTATCTATCTATCTATCTATCTATCTATCTATCTATCTATATATATATATATATATATATATATATATATATATATATATATATATATATATATATATATGTAATAACAAGCTAATATTTTACATGCTATTTTTTGCATAAAAGTTATTTCCACTGATGGTCTCCTAATCCCACCAGTGAGCCCAAATAGAACCAATGTCATAGGTGGTACTATGGCCATATCCATATAAGAGGCAAAATTCATGGGAAACTGTTTGTTGTAATCTGTGAAACTCAAACCCACAGCTTCCTGTTAGGAAGGTTGGAACGATTAAGCAAAAAACGTTTCACCTAAATCCATAATTAATAAGTAAATAAAATCATCCGTGATGCAATAGGAAGAACATTGCATATAAGAACCACATTACATTTCCTAAGAATAATAAAGCCAATATGATCCATAATAAACATAATAAGTAACATGAAAGAATAAGAAGTGACACCAAATAATCCATAATAGGTTGGCTCATGGCACCAGCCGCCCGTTGCGATACTACAGCTGAAGGTTTTTTTTGAACTTAAATAGGTCTCTCCAGGACAATTCGATGTTAAGTCTTCCTTCAGTTACGGTTCTTTTTCTATGCCTACAGCTACACTGAATATTCTTGGATATTCATCACACATCTTTTATCCCTTCACATCTGACAAGTCATTACACTCTCCATCTCTGTTTCTATTTATGTATTCTTCGTGCCCAGGCCCGATGAGGGCTGTTTTATTTATTTTTTTATTTTTTGGCCCGTCCTGATGTCACAATCATAAAAAAATAAAATACAAAAATACAAAAATAAAAATAATAAGTAACAAAAGAATTAAAAAAAAAAGATAATAATAATGAAAAACTAGGTTAAAGGTCTTATCCATCCCTGCTTAGAATACTGCTCGCATATCTGGGATACCTCTTATACTTTTCGCCTTGATAGGGTGAAATCTAAGGCAATCAGACTAATAAGTGACCCTTCTCTTACATTTAATATGGGTTCTCTTTCTCTTTACCGTACAGTATCACCCCTTTCTCTTTTCTATAGCTACTACTTCCATTGCTGATCTGATGTTTGCATCCTTCCTCTGTGCCGAGGCTCAGTAACAGTCGCCAGGCCGCTTCGTCTCACAGGTACTGTGTAGAGATTTGTCGCACGCGGACGGGTCAGTGTAGCACCTGCTTTTTCCCATCCACCTCCAGACTCTGGAACTCTCTCTCTCTTGTCTTTCCTAATTCTAATAACCTATCTTCCTTCAAAAAGCGGATCTTTTGTCATCTCAGGGCCTAATCCTGCCATACATCTTGGTCATAAATACCTCGACTATTCTTTCAGCCTGTCCCTTTCCTATTGTGTATCATTCCCTTATTTCTACCTTGTCCTTAAACTTCAATTTTTCTTCGTCTCAATGTTTTCTTGGTGCTAGGGCCTGATTATGGCAAGTTTCTTGCTTGTCCCGGCGTCACATTCATAACAAAAATATAAGGAAGAATTTCTTAGGAACAATTGAAATTATCTTGAACCGCGATCGCACTTCTATTCATCTTCAATTTCGTAGATAAGAGAGTCCTTGTATCATGAAAAATTGTGAAAATAATGTAATTTTTCAACAAATTTGCATCCTTTATTTCCAAACTGCTTGACAGACAATTTTGTCTGCACGAAAAGCCCGAATCATGAAGTTACTGTTCTACTATATTACCACATATCTAATAGTAAACTTCCTGAGCTCACCTTTTAATCAATTTACTTGGCAATTCCGTAAAAAATAGCATGATCATATTTCCTTATAGCGTTCAGTCCCAGACCCACAATATTGCTTGTAATACAGAATTAGTGATGAAAATCTGCAGACCAACTTGGTATCCGTGTGAACAACCAAGAAAGGTATAAAATATTAAAATAAGCAAATAAATACATATCTAAATAGATAAGATTTGTCAACTTACAAGTAAGATAAAAGACTATAAAGCATGTGACAGAAATGAACAGAAGGAGATACTTAGATTTTTAGCAATCTGTCACAGAAACATAAATGCCACTTCCGCTTGTTATTTACGTGTCATGAATCTACATCCTAATCTAACCTAGTAGATATTTTTCCTTGCAGATAACAAGCGGAAGTAGCACCGAGATATATTCAGTTTTAGCCGTATCTATCGACATAAATACTCCCTCTTTTTCATGAACAAAGTAATTTCTCTTGCCCTAAGTATCACAATATTGCAATAGCGAGGATTTGGAATATAAAAATTCATTCTCGAGATTCCTATAAAAACATTCATATCTCACACACCATAAATCAAGAAAAACAGATCAAATCTTGAAGGCCACTATTTTCCCTCTCCTGAGCGATTGAAAATCCGTACAGTTATTCTGGCCGCTTCTGTCGCACACACACACGAGGAGGTAGTTAATGCTAACTCAATCTATAGTTTTAAGGACAAGTATGATAAGTATCACTAAGTACATAATGGAACCGGTCAGGAGACGGGAAGTTACGAGCTTGGGATTCTTCACCGTAAGCACAATTAGGTAATTACAAACACTGTTTTTTCAGTTGCTGAGTGACAAATGCCAAAATATGTTTTTAATTTCTTTTCCTTTGACTGAGGTTTTAATATTCTATGCTTCCGGCATGAATAATAGCATGTATTTTTCTTTTTTATTGCTGTAGTATGTTGTATTTCACGAAAAATAATTTGTCACCAATATAAAAATAGCATAGAGACTCTGTCTAGATGATGCTCACACTAATGTCTTAATATCTACTATCTTCTTTCTATAAATGCACTTCCAAATATTTAATACACACCATTAATAACAATACAGCATATACAGCAAACCAACACACACCCTCTCCCAACGACTTCACAAGTGACACTGGGGCACAGACAGGGCACGTTTACTATCCTATCAACCATTGATGATGCAAGTCTTTCGCCAACAGTTGCAAGTACTCATTATCTATTTCAATTTTATAACGATAACTCAAAGATATCATACAGTCAAATTGCATCTTCTGGGTCATTTCGATTATATACATTTGATATATCCAACGTAAAGAAACATATATATTACCGTTTGAGAATGAAAAGGTGTTGAAGATACAGCGTGTGATCGGCAAAACTCATGGGGGTGACCCGGGTCGTTGCTACAGACTTCCAGCGTTGACCCTCTTGATATTGTAACAACACCATTACAGGTTCATTACCATATCTTTTCATATCATTAACACTTTAAGAGCTAATGCCAACGCGGCTAAAATATAAGAATATTGTTTCAATATTTTTAAACAATAGATGCGAACATTTGCACATTCAAATGCAGCATTTCAAAAGACCGAAGTGTAACGGGTGTTACTGGCGTTTGCAACGCTGATGTCAACTGCAGTGAGTGGACGCATAGTTCGTTCGATTTTATTTTTTAATTTGCTTTAAATTACAAATACAGACGGAAGAATTGGGGGGAGGGAAGTCGGATCTTTCACATAAGGCCTTCCATATCGCAGCTGGAGAAAAAGATGAATCAATCAATATGACTCTCTCTCTCTCTCTCTCTCTCTCTCTCTCTCTCTCTCTCTCTCTATATATATATATATATATATATATATATATATATATATATATATATATATATATATATATATATATATACAAACAGGCACACAAAAAGAGTGGACAGGGAGCGATATTTTGGTATGGGTTGCTCTAGAACTAGAGGTCATAGTTTAAAGCTTCGAAGAAAACTTCTTTTCAGGATGTAAGCAAGTACTTTTTTAGTGTAAGAGTAGTTGATAATTGGAATTTGCTAAGCGAGGAAGTTGTTAATGCTAACTACATTCACAATTTTAAGGCCAAATATGAT
>JAXCGZ010002292.1:22500-40000 GCA_037179515.1 Halocaridina rubra | reverse complement strand
AGCTGTACATGGATATTTTTTTTGGAAATTTAATATTGTGTGAATTATTTGTGGAAAAAGTTATATCCATGCAGAAAGCAAAACTATAATAAATAAAAATGAAATTATATAGAAAACCTTTCTGCAATATCAAAACATGTAGGACTCATGTTTTCATTCTGCCGGTTTTTCTGATGTTGGTACTTGAAATCTATTACCACATAGCCAAACGTTACCATCGTATCATAGGTGTATTGCAATAATGGCTCGTATCATTCCTTTCTACGACCGATGTTGCTTGTGCGATTCTACACGACCAGCCCCCAGTAACCATTGACCAGTCAGTTCAATCGCAGGTCAGTCAAAACTCAACCCTACTTTTTTTAATTAGACCTTCAGAAAGTGGCTTAGTCATGAGAGTGACAAAAAAATATAACCAGAGATATCGTTCTGCTTGCGAGAATGATTCCATATTCAAAGGTATTTAGAATTTTTTTTATAATATATATATATATATATATATATATATATATATATATATATATATATATATATATATATATATATATATATATATATATATATATATATATATATATATATATATATATATATATATATAACTTACCTTTTTTATAGAATTATTTTGATTTGTATAATGTGCAGTTTTATGATTATTTGCAAACTTTTTTTTAATATGCAGTTATAATCATTTAACCAAGAAACATACCATTATTGGAGAGGGCTAGGTAGAGGAACTCATTGTGAATGAGCAAAAGGTCTCAGTTTCTAATGTAAAATGAGTCCCTAATTTATAAAATGAAATCCATTTGTTGGTTAAATATGTATGCCATCATATACATTTGCTTAGTTTTTTATTTGTTATTAAATTTATAAATATGGTTGAAAACTTTGAACGAATAGTACATTCTGTATTCAACTATAATTACAGGATGGCTACAGCCATATCCTGGGGATGCACAAAGGCCAGATGCAAGGCCTGTGGGACAGTTGTACAAGTCCACATGAAGTCACTTGTGACTCATGCTTCTGGGAAGAAACATATGGACACTATAAAATCATCAGGAAGTAAAGTGCAAGTATCCATAAAGGATAGTCTCCAGCCAATGGTGTATGACCCTTCAAAAGTAGCAGAGTTGAAACTAGCAGCTTATGTGACAGAACATTCATCTAACTTATCAATAGATCATTTGGGTGAACTGATTCCTCTGCTAGATCAAAAATCAAATGTTTTGAAAAAAATAAAGTTGCACTGCACTAAATGTTCCCGATTACAGAAATATGTACTTGCACCAAGTTTCACCAAACAACTGATGGAAGAAATAAGAGCCCAAGCTTTTAGTTTGATTATTGATGAGAGTACAAATGAAGCAAAAATTTCATGTTTAGCTTTACGCATTCGGTTTTTCAGTCCAAAAAAAAAGGGAGCAATAGTTGACTCCTTCTACAGACTTGTTCCCCTTAAAAATGCTACTGCAGAAATTGTATATAGGACTGTAAAAGATTGTTTGGAGGAGGACACCTTGGATATTCATAAACTAATTGGAATTGGTACAAATGGAGCTAATTCTATGGTTGGACGCACTCCCTCTCTTATAACATTATTGAGACAAGATAATCAAGAGATCACTTCCATCAAGTGTGTATGTCATTCGCTTCATTTAGCAGCAAGTAAAGCATGCGATGGGCTTCCCACAATTCTTGACCATAGCGTCTGCGACTCTGAGGTGGCAGGTCGAGGGTTCGCGCCCCGTCACGGACTGAGGTTAGTAAGGGCATACACTCAGGGTAACGATTATATCTGCCAAAACAAGTCCTTCGTAAGAAGGCAACCGTCCTAGCCCTTAGTAGAAAAGGGAGTTCGTGACGTAAAACCGAATCCATCCAGAGTAAAAGAGACACACACATGGTTTACTAACAGCCCAAAAGAATGCACACTTACAGGGAGTTGTATCAAGTTTTAGAAAACTCTGTACCAAAAAGAGTTCCAGGCTTAGCTAGCACACGCTGGCTGTCTCGTTTAGAGGCAGTAACTGTAATTCTGGATCAATAGAATGCACTTAAGCTCCATTTCAATATATCTGCTACAAATGAACGCTGCCATACAACACATCAACTTAGCCAAGCATATAATGATCCTCAGAATAAACTCTACCTTTTGCTTGTTCGTAAGACTCTCAAGGAAGTTGTAGGAGTAAACAAACTTTTTCAAGGACAGAATGTAGCCATCACGAAGCTTACAGAGGATCTTCTCGACATGTACCGAAATATTATGCAAATTGTAGTTGAACCAGAATTTCTGTCAAAATGACCAAAAGAAAATCTTCCTAAGCTTGAATGTATGAGCTATCTCTTGCCACTGAATGTCATCAGCTTTGGACACGAATTCAATACCTATGTTAATGTCTGTCCTTTAAATGACAACCAAATAATGTATGTGAAAGATCGTTGTCAAAAAAATGTGTTAGAACTTCTAAATCAAGTACAGATGCGATTGCCTGACAATGTTGAAACTTTGTCAATGCTTAAGAAATTCCACCCTGCAATTGCTACTTCTCAGCACAAAGACTCTTTTGTGCCAGTTGCCTATGGATATCAATCAACCTTCACAGATATGAATAGCTTGGAAAATGAATGGAATGTTGTGAACTTAGATCAGTGGCCCAAGTCATGTTTGAAAAGCAGTGTTTGTTTCTGGTCTGAAGTGAGAGAGAAAAAGAATTCTGCAGGGGAACCAAAATACCCCAATATTTCATGTTGAGCATTGTCTTTATTTACATTGCCTTTCTCTAATGCCTCTGTTGAGCGCATATTTTCGCAGATGAATGTCGTGCACAGCAAACTTAGAAATCGATTCAGTGTAAGATCTGTAGAAGCAATTCTTCAAATAAGATATGGATTATCTCTTCAAGGAAAGTCCTGCGTCAATTTTGAGCCATCTTTGGATATGTTAAAAAATTTCAATGCAAAAGGAAATGCAGAAGGTGATGACCAAGAAGAAATTGTATCCCTAGAACTGGATGCACAATAATAAGTAGCATATTTGAAACAAAACAAAACAAAAGGATGATTCTAATTTCAGTTATCTTTTCATACCAAATATTTACCCATAAGTAAAAAAAAAAAAGTTGCAGAATGCTTTAATTTCATAGAAATTATTATTTTTATTTCAGTTATTTTTCTAATAAATTTAAAAAAAATATAATGCCAACATTTCATAGTGACTATGATTAAGTTTATAAAGTCAATATTAGAAAAAATGTGTTTTGATTTCACTTAAATTAAGTTTCTTTATGCGAATCAAGTCCAATAATGCAATGCCACTATAAAACTTTAGATTTCATTATCATGTAGTAAAAAAAAATTGTGGATTATTTTGTGTAATACTGAAAATCTTTTGTGGATATTTTGTGGATAAAATGTCACCTGTACGTGGATCATGAGTGTAAAAGAAAGCTAACCTCTCAACTAATTGTTTAGCTAGTGAATTAACGCATTTTTCTGAATACTTTTTGTTCCTTATACAGCTTCTTCCCAACCTCGCTCGTGGCTTCATTTTCTCATTTATTTCAAATCCTATTCTCTTAAGGTAAAAACAATGATCAAATAAACACGTTTACTTATGTGAAAACATGAAACATATTTTGCCCTAATCTGGGATTCGAACCTAATTTACATGAGTGAGGTTGGGAAGAAGCTGTATAATAAACAAAATGTATTCAGAAAACTACGCTCATTCCCTAGCTAAGCAATTACTTGAGAGGTTAGGTTTTTCTTTTAGACCTTCATTGGTGTAGTTGGTAGCGCCTTGGCATAGTAACTATGTGCCTTAGGTTCGAATCCAAGCCGCGGGAAAAAAAATTCATATATATATATATATATATATATATATATATATATATATGTGTGTGTGTGTGTGTGTGTGTGTGTGTGTGTGTGTGTGATTACCTAATTGTGATTACCTAATTGTGTTTACGGGAAATAGCCCAAAGCTCGTATCTTCCCGTCTCCTGATCGGTTCCATTTTAGACTTAGTCATACTTATCATACCTGTCCTTAAAACTATGGATTGAGATAGCATTAACTACCTCCTCGCTTAGCCAATTCCAATTATCAACTACTCTTACACTGAAAAAGTATTTCCTTACATCCTGCAAAGAAGTTTTCTTACGAAGCTTCAAACTATGACGTGTGTGTGTGTGTGTGTGTGTGTGTGTATGTATGTGTTATATATATATATATATATATATATATATATATATATATATATATATATATATATATATATATATATATGTGTGTGTGTGTGTGTGTGTGTGTGTGTGTGTGTGTTATATATATATATATATATATATATATATATATATATATATATATATATATATATATATATATATATATATATATATATATATATATATATATATATATATATATATATATATATATATATATATACATACATATATATATATATATATATATATATATATATATATATATATATATATATATATATATATATATATATATATATATATATATATATATGTGTGTGTGTGTGTGTGTGTGTATATGTATATATATATATATATATATATATATATATATATATATATATATATATATATATATATATATATATACATATATATATATATATATATATATATATATATATATATATATATATATATATATATGTTTGTTTGTTTGTTCCGGTTTTACGTCACGGACTCCCTTTTCTACCAAGGGCTAGGACGGTTACCTTCTTGCGAAGGACTTGATTTGGCAGTTGTAATCGTTACCCTGAGTGCATGCCCTTGCCAACCTCAGACCGTGACGGGGCGCGAACCATCGACCTGACGCCTCTTAGTCTAAGAGAAAAGCCAACCTCAAAGCAAGCTGCCTTTCTAGTAATGAACGCATTCATTCTGTTTGCTTGTTTGTTCATAATACAGCTTCTCCCAACCTCACTCATGGCTTCGTTTTCACATTTAATTCAAATCCCAATGTATACAGGCATCAATAACAATCAAATAAACACATTAACATATGTGAAAACATGAATCACATTTTACCCCTTCACCGGGGCTTTAACCTAAGACATAATTACTTTCCCAAGGAATAGTATGTTAATGTGTTTATTTGATTGTTATTGAAGCCTATATAGATTGGGATTTGAATTAAATGCAAAAACGAAGCCACTAGTTAGGTTGGCAGAAGAGGTAATACGAACAAATAGGCATTCAGAATGAGTTCATTCCTTGCAAAGCACTTAGTTTTGAGGTTGGTTTCTTTCTTATACCCTCACCCTTGATCAGGTAGCCCTAAAAGTTGCCAGAATCATAACCTCTGGCATGGAGGCATTCATTCCCTCCTCTATGAAAAAATTTTCTCCCCCTAATCCTTTATTTGACCATTCCTACTCCATAACTAATCAGGCGAGGAATCGGACATACTGGTTGTACCTGATAGCTCTATTGTCTTTGAAACTAACAAAATTTATCCTCTTAAATCTATTAACACATTAGGAGTCCCGAGAGCCTCTAACTTGTCAGGTAAGGAGTCACATGATCCAAATTTTTAATCTTGCATGAAAAAAATTAGGGGTTCTGCTTCGTTTTCGTCATTGCTGTTCCTCTTTACAATTACTTACAATCTATAAAGATCTTATCCGTCCCTGGTTGAATATTGCTCACATATTTGAGGTACTTCTTCTTATACTCATCTCCTTGATAATGTTGAATCTAAGGCAACCAGACAAATCAGTGACCCTTCTCTTACTTTTAATGTAAATTCCCTTTCTCTTCACCGTACAGTATCATTTCTTTCTCTTTTCTGTCATTTCTATGTCCATCGCTGCTCTGATGAGTTGGCGAGTTGTAACCTCACCTGCTGCCAAGGCCGCATAGCACTTGCCAATTGGCCTCATCTCAAAGGAACTGTGTGGGGATTTGTAGCTCGCGGATCGGTTGGTGCAGCAACTACTTTTTCCTATTAACTTCCAGACTTTGGAACTGTCTTCCTTCTTCTGGCTTCCCTAATTCTTATAACCTATCTTCCTTCAAAAAGCAGATCTATCCTAATCTCAGGGCCTAATCCTGCCATATCTCTGGGTCCTCAATACTTTGACAATTGTCTCAGAATGTCCATTTCCTATTGTGTATCATTCCCTTATTTCTGCCTCGTCCTTAAACTTCTGTATTTTCTGTCTTAACGTATTCATGGTGCCCGAGCCTGATGAGGACAGTTTTCTTGTCAGACCCGGTTTCACACTCCCGGTGTCGCAATCATGAAAATATGATATGATATGATATAGATATATATATATATATATATATATATATATATATATATATATATATATATATATATATATATATACATATATATATATATATATATATATATATATATATATATATGTATATATATACATCTATATATATATATATATATATATATATATATATATATATATATATATATATATATATATATATATATGTATATATATACATATATATATATATATATTTATATATATATATATATATATATATATATATATATATATATATAGATATATATATATATTATTCAGAATTTTCAAACTTTCAAGTAGGCTAGACTAACTACATAGACGTGCAGTTTTAACTCCTTTAGTGACACTTGGAAAAATGAGCGTACGCCTAAGCAGTGAATTCCATTAAGGTATGCACTTATGGTTAGCCAATACAATGAAAATTGCACAAATAAAAATGGAAGAGCATGGTTATAAATATATTTAGCAAGCATAACAGCTCTAATAGCAACCAAAGTTAGAAGAGATGTTTTTCCAACACTAACCCCATACAGTTAATAGTTTATACACTAAGCCAGCTCAGATAATAGATGATACCAGCCAAAGAACTCCACTACTCTCTCAATCCTGTTTCAGAGAGAGTTTAACTAATATACTGAAGAACCACCTTGGAGAGCTGAATTGGGAACATCCTTTGTATTAGCAAAGTATTGTTTCAGTGTGTCACGGAATATATATATATATATATATATATATATATATATATATATATATATATATATATATATATATATATATATATATATATATATATCATGTGATGGTATTATATGATGTCAATAGACAAATGTGTTTACTATAAATATTAATATTACGGTATCTCATACCTATACAACTTATATTTTCATATATATCAGGCAATTTCACCAACCCCTGCTTTATTTTTTTTTTTAACCAACCCGTTTCCAGTTTTGTTTTGTTTTTTTCCATTTGATATTATCAGGCGACGGAAGATGACGAAAAGGGTGGAGTACCTGTAACTCTGCCTTGCGAATGATAATTATTTTCTTATTATATGCGTTATTTTGCGCTTTTAAATAATTCACAATCACTTCCTTGATGGAGATATATGACAATGAAAAATTACTCTAGGATTATTTACTGTATACTGAACATCGATGACTTGAATTAACCACAGAGATGAAATGGAAAACTTTCTCTCCGTGAACAATGTATGACCCTCGAAGGTTAGACAACAACATCCATCCACGAAGCAGATTAACTGTCTCAAACAATGTATATAAATCTCCTCGAAACGTGAACTACTTCCAAGATATTTAATTTTAGCTGCATAATCATTGGAATTATTTGGCATGATGAACAACCTACTAGGGTTGCAGTAAGTCAGCCAGAAAGCAGTAAATCGCTCTAGTGTAAACAAAACTTCATTGCTTTCGTTTCCCCGATTGGGACATAATATGAAGCATTCTGATACTTGCACCCAATGAAGGCAAATAGTGAAGTCTCTGCAGGATCTAATCCAAATAAGTTTCTACAAAAATGTGAGATCTATCATATCTTATTACCAACTGTGAAGTTAAATCCAAGGGGGTACAGACTTGTACATAACGTGACACTGGAATAAGCTATTGGTGGCCACAGCCATAACTATGGAATTAAGGCAGCAGGGCTAATTCCAATCCTGGTCATCGCAGACCTCTCTTATCGGTCATTCGGCAGTTAAAACATATGTAGGAAAGTATGGTTCACTCTGTGGTAGGGAGATAGCTACTGAAAATATTTACTTTTCTAAAAAGGATAATGAAGGCTACCATCCCTTAACAAATATGCGCATTGCTATTGCTATGCTAAACATAAACAAGCCCAAAAGGAAACCTCTCTTCAAGACATTCCGGTGTCTAAAAATTACTCCCATGATATCTTTTGTGAAGTATTAATCAACATCACAAATGTACTTAATAGAATTATAAACACAGATAATGTCGATTTGCAGGTTGAGATTCGAACAAAAGTCTTCCATGAATGCTTAGCTAGTTGTGCACCCATTGTAACAAGATAAATAACCCGCCCCTCAGCCCCCTGGCTAAGTAATGACATCAAAGAGGCAATGCAATTCAGAAATCAAATACAAAAAGAGCTAAAATTTAATTGATATGATATGACTCTCCGAGAACGTTATAAAACAAAAAAGAAACGTGTCAGATCTCTCTCATCAATGTAAGTAAAAAAGACTTTTACAAAAAATAATTTAATGATTCTGGACTTGAAAGAGGCGGCAGGTAGAAGAATTGCGCCCCTTCACGGACTGAGGTTAGTAAGGGCATACACTCAGGGTAACGATTACATCTGCCAAAACAAGTCCTTCGCAAGAAGGCAACCATCCTAGCCCTTAGTTGAAAAGGGAGTTCGTGACATAAAACCGGACATGATACAGCAGCAACATGGAAAGTGCCAAGAAGCATGATACCAAATGAAAAGACTACCTCAGAAAGTTATGAAAGTATTACGAAATAGATAGACAAAGTGGAAATCTTTAAAAACTATTTTGCTAACGCTGGCAAAAATACATATGAGAAAACACAAGAAAACATCAACTCAGTGAATAGTAATTACTTAAATGTCAATTCTTCCAATGTAAACACAAGAAAGTACTTCAAGATAAATCCTATCGATTGTGCTACCCTAATTCTTACCATAAAGAGCCTAAGAAACTCTCGCTCTTGTGGTCCAGATGGTATACCATTTCAATTCATCAAAGATGCTCTACCCGTGATTGTATCTTATATTCTAACTATTATGAACATATCCATTGTTACTAAAATGTTTCCTGACTCTTGGAAAAAATCACATGTAATACCTCTGCATAAAAAAGGGGGACAGAGAAGATGTGACAAACTATCGTCCCATTTCCCTGCTACCCATTTCCTCTAAAATATTAGAAAAAATTGTTGCATGCCACCTTATGTCATATTTAGAGTCAAATAGACTATTAGCTATTAACCAACAGGGTTTCAGACCGAAACTCTCGACGGAAACTGCACTGATCTAAGTTACAAATAGTATCTATAATAATATAGATATGAAAAAAAAATATCTCTGCTTGTATTATTAGACATATCAAAAGCGTTCGACAGTGTAAACCATGAAATTCTTATGAGTAAATGTACTAACCTAAATATTGATCCGAGCTGGTTTAGAGACTATCTATCTAATCGCAAACAGTCTATATGTCTTAACAACATAATCTCTACGCCAAAAAATGTATCATTTGGTGTTCCACAGGGATCTGTACTTGGTCCTATCCTCTTCTCCATTTCCGTAAATAATCTATCTTCTCTCATTTCTGACTGTCTAGCCGTACAATATGCAGATGACACTCAACTACTCCTTAGTGGTGATATTAATAATCTCCCAGAGCTAACCTTAAGTGCAGAAAACAGTCTGTCAAAAATTAAAGCCTATTTTCAAGAAATAGAGCTGTTAATTAACAAAAGTAAAACACAATGCATGTTTATTGGTTCAAGGTTCCATATAGCACAAATTCCAAAAAACACAACAATTAATGTTTGCGGCAATATTATTACACCTGTCAAAACAGTCAAAAACCTAGGAATTAACTTTGATAACTACATGTTGTTTGATTCCCAAATAGATAAAGTATGAATAAAGGTCACAGGAACATTAATGTACTTATCATGTATAAAAGACAATTTTGAGACTACCACTCGAATAACTGTTGTTGAATCTCTAGCCCTAAGTCACATTAATTACTGCACAACTGTTTGGGGAGCTACCACTGAGACTCAGATAAACAAAATACAGAAGCTTATTAATATTGCAACTCGAGTTGCCCTGGGAGGAATAAGAAAATATGACCACATCACACTAGCTCTCTATAAACTTGGGTGGCTGCGGGCAGAAAACAAGGTCGCTTATGCTATTTATGTTTTTGTATACAAAATTTTGGACCATCATTATCCTATCTGGTTATCTGATTTAAAAACAGTCAGGGATATAAGGGGAACCAACACAAGACAGAGCAGTGAGCTCTTTATTCACAGAACAAACACAGAAGCAGGTTCAAAGATGATCACTATTAAAGGGCCAAAACTCTGGAACAATATTCTAGAGCATCTTAAAAATGCATCCTCCTTTACAGCTGTTAAAGGCAAACTGTATAGTTTTCTTTTGGACAAATAGTTGCTGCTCACACATAAACTAACTTGATGATTTAATGCGATTTCCCTTAACACTAACCTCTCTATAGGTAAATTGATATCGACATCTCTGTTCTCTAAGTTAAGAACTAGTTATTCTCACTGTATGGAAAACAAATATGGTGATGATGCCGATAATAATGAGACTGTATCGAGTGTTATTATTACTACTTTATTATTAACATTATTGTTAACATTTTTGTTACAGCATTATTATTTTCTAGGAAAGCTACATTTAATTTAACTGTACGTATTACCCTCTTACTTATTAGTTCAATTACATGTCTACTTATAAGTTACTTTTACTTTTAGAAGAATAACCATTGTACAAAAACGGAAATAAATGTCTGTTTGTTTGTTTGTTTGTTTGTTACTTGTGATGCATTTAAGGTTCGGCATCACCCTAGGGTGCTCTGCTAGACCAATTATCGCAATTTGTCCCCGTGAATGAGGGTGAACACGGACAGGGACATTAAGACCGGATGCCCCTCCTAAAATCCCTCAGTGGGCCCGTGTCAGTTGTTCCCCAACTTGCGCATGCCACTGATGAATCACCGTGGCCTTCTACTCTTGTAAATATTCATACAAATATTATTAACAAATAAGTTTGCGACTTTGAAAGGCGATACAATTGATCACCATACATATACCTGTACAAAGCAGAGCAATAACAGATAATTTCAAGTACCCATGAAGTATCTTAACCATACAAAATGTATAAAAAGTACCGTCAAAGTTGTTGACCAATTTAATAAACAGGTCTACTCTACTATATAATTTTCTCTCATATTTAGAAGGAAGGCTCACTCCTGGGAATTTTATCCAGTCTTATAACAAGAAAAACTGATGAATCTCAAAGCTAGGCATTAAACTAAACATTAATCAATATCAGAATTATTTAACCAAGAAGAATTATAATCACTGCAAAAGGATTATTATCCTAGGTTCTGGAATATTTCCCAAATCCTTGTTAATTGCATTGAAAATAATTGGAACTTCTCTAGAATATTGCTGAGGATAAGCAGGTACTAGCACAACCTTGCAAATTACTTTATTCAAGATATTATAAGGCAATTTCTACTTGAATGGTGAACTTTACCCAAGCAGGTTATCCCTTCCAAGTCAGGGAAGTACAAGATTATTAATCAGCAGGTTTTCTGAAAGAAGAAGAAAATACTGACAGTTCAAAACCACCAAAGCTATCCATCTGATATGAACTGTCAATCAAGATATTCAAAAAGACTTTTCACCACCAGAACCAGCCTTGATTGCTATGGGAAAATGCTTGTAAAAGAAAGGGTTGCCATACAATAAATGCCAAGAATATGCTTCAAATGCTTAGGCTGTGCACTAATAAACTAGGGGGGAATTACGAGATTCTACATGACTATCTTTAGAGATACTGAAAGAGGCTTACAAAAGGCCACATCGCAAGCAGTTAGTTCTTACAAATTTTGAAGTGTTGAGGCTTTTCTAACAGGTATTGACAAGCCAGTAGAATCCTCAGCATGACTTGCACACCTCTTAAACAATCCAGTGCAAGAGAAGCATACTGGAATAATATTATTCTCAATCCCAGATTTGCCTTTTCTGTACAAAAACTTATGGTCAGATCTGCACTCTACAACTTCACTTATGAAGGGGTGCTGAAAAGTTCCTGGCTTAGGGTAAAAAATATACAGGAGGATCAATGAGTTATGATTTTATTCAACATATTCCCCTCTCAGATTCATTCATTTATTGCAACGATCCTTTAGTTCTTCTAAGCTCTGAAAAAAGAACTTGGAGGGTTGGGCCTCCAAGCAGGCCTCTGTAGCAGCGATCACATCCGATCAGAGTGAAATTTCGTACCCTTGAGATGTTTCTTCAGTTGTGGAAAGAGGTGACAGTCAGAGGGGGCTAGTCTGGAGAATAAGGTGTTTGGTCTACCAATTCGAAGCCAAAGTCACATATTTTCCGTAGAGTTTAATAAACTGTGTGTGCTGGTGCAATGTCCTACAGAAACAGGACACCACAGCTCTCTGCTTCAAAGCTTCACATAATTCATCCAACAGAGACATGTAGTATTCTGCATTGATGGTGTGACCCTTTGGCAGGTATTTTATGAGGAGTACTTTGTCTTTGTCCCAGAACATTGATCCCAGAATCTATCAAGCTGACTTCTCGGTCCAAAATTTCTTGGGACGCAGTGAAGCACTATGCTGCCACTCCATTGACTGCTGCTTGGTCTAGGAATCATAGTGATGAAGCCAAATTTCATAAATGGTGACCTAAAGAGCCAAAAAATTAGCCTTCCCCTCTGCAAAGCAGTTCAAAATTGTCTTTGATGTCGTCACTTTGATGCACTTCTGATCTGCATTCAGGCATTTCAGCACCCAATTTCTGGAAAGATTTCTCATGTCCAGAATGTTGTGGATGATGAGGCCAACTTTTTCACGGGAAATCCCCAGTCTCAGCTATGACTAGCTGAAATCCGGTGGTCATCGAGAATCATGAAGTGCATAGGGTTGGCTTTGTCCCCTATGCTTGCAGAAGATAGCTTATCTGACTGGGGTTCATCTGTGACCTCAAAATGTCTATACTGAAACCTTGACATTCAGAATTTCACTGTGGAGTATGATGGGCAGTCATCCTACAAGGTTCCCTTCATCTTGCAATGGATTTCCACCTCTCCTTTGCCTTGCAAGAAGTAGGAACTTCATGACCATCTGTGCTTCAATTTTACCAAAATCCACAATAGGAGCTGCCATCATGAGCTAAACTTGCAAAAAAACAAAATTATATATTGCATACCATCATACTTTTTTTGAATATCTTCTAAATAGTTGTCCTATCTTCCTGTATAGGTAACAGCTTTACATTTTCACGATACCCTTAAAGTCAGGAACTTTCCGGCACCCCCTAGTACTAGAGAGAGCTTTTCCCACAATATAAATTCATGTACACAAGACCTCTCCTGGAAAGTTTTCACAGGTGTCTCATAATTTGTGATGGAGCAAAGAGGCAACTAAATGTAGATAACTATCTGAGTAGGGATTTTTCTAACTCCTGGCTTTACCATAATAAAAGGCTAAAGTAGCATGATTTTAATGCCATAATCCAGCAGTATATTTCATCTATGCTCCCTGAGGGAGGGGGGTTAAGAATACTTCCCCGTTATTCCCAATTCAACTAAATGGGGCATAGTGAGGGGTATGGGAATTTCCTCCTCTGTATTTTTTTTCATTCTATAAGTGGCCAAGAGATGCCAGGATATTCTGGCAGGAGAGATCCAGCCAGAACCTTAGTCATTCTATCTCTGAATGTGCATAATTATGGTGTAATTGAAAGTAAGAGGGAGGTGATAGGGAATATGTTTGTGGGGTAAAAAGATGGATGTACTTCCACTGAGCAAAACTAAGATAAAAGGGAATGGTGAGTTGACATTTGGGAGTGTGGTAGGAAGGGGATCTGGAGTTGAGAGAGGGTGAGGAAGAGAGGAAGTGGCTCTATTAGTACGTGAAGAGATAAATAAGTGTGTGGTGGAATGGAAGTAAGTATCATCTCAAATAATAATGGCTAAAATGAGGCTGGGATGCTAAAGAATTGGGAATGAATGTGAATGTGGTGTTGATGGGAGATTTGAATGCTAGAGTAGGGAATGAACCAGTGGATGGTATAGTTGGGAGGTATGGAATACCTGGTAGGAATGAGTGTGGAGAGAAAATTATAGATATGTGTATTGAGAGAAGGACGTTTATTGCTAATACTGTATTTAATAAGAAGGATGTGTACAAGTATACATGGGCTAGTGTAGATAATGGAAGAATAGTTGACAGAGCAGAGCATTAATAGATTATGTTGTGGTGGACAGGAGGGTGATTGGAAGAGAATTGAATGTGATTATACTGAGAGGAACTAGTGGTGGAATATCTGATCATTATTTGGTGGAAAATAGACTAAGAATTAAAAAAAAAAGTGGAGAAAGAAGAGAAGCAAGAGAGGAAAATAGGCTCTAAAAGTGAATGAACTGTATAAGAAAGAGGAAGACTGTGAGTACCTGTATAAGGCTAGTCTGAGGAACGTGTGAAATATAGAGAAAGAGAAAGTGGAGGAGGGAGTGGAAGAAGAAGGAGTCTGTTTCAAGAAAGAAGTTATGAAGTGTGTTGAGGCAGTGTGAGGAAGGAGACTAACTGGTGGAAGTAAAGGTAGTGAATGGTGGAATGAACAGTGAGTGCAGTAGCAGCTGTAAAGAAGCAGGCATTTGAGGTATGGTTGCCGTTTTTTTCTTTTTTTTTTATGAGTGTGACACCGGGACAGGAAGAAACTGCCCTCATAAATAAAGACCTGGGCACGAGAAAATACCAAGATAAAAGGAAAAGAAAAAGGTTAAGGGCAAGGCAGAAATGAGGTAATGTCACATAAACGAAAATGACAGACAGAAAAAAAGAGTCTGTAAAGAGGAAAAATAATGATGGAAACGAAAAAAAAAGTTTTGGATGAAGATTTAGAAATTTGGATTATGTGATTCCTCCAAGACAAGTTAGAGGCTATATGGATTCCTAATATGTTGATAGAATTAAGGGGATAAATTTCGTTAATTTCGAAGACAATAGGGTTATCAGGAGGAGAAGAAGATAAAGAGGTAGCCAGAAACTGTGTCTTGGAGGCATTGAATTTAACTAAATTTTGGGTGCCCCACTCAGATACCCTCTGCAAATTAGAATTGAGAGTAGAAGAAAGAGTGATACGAGACTGATTACAAGTAGCATATGAAGGTTGTGAAGAAAAGGCAGAGGAAAAGCGAAGGGTAGAATCATCAGCAAAGGAATGTAGAAGAAAGGAAGATGGGGATTGTAGAAGATCATTGATGAAGAGAAGGAACAGAGTAGATGAAAGAACAGAGTCCTGTGGAACACCACTGGTAACAGAGAAAGGGCTAGATGTTGCACCATCAACAACTACAGATATAAAACTGTCAGAAAGAAAATTGGAAATCAAA
This sequence comes from Halocaridina rubra, assembly GCA_037179515.1. Taxonomy (NCBI): domain Eukaryota; kingdom Metazoa; phylum Arthropoda; class Malacostraca; order Decapoda; family Atyidae; genus Halocaridina; species Halocaridina rubra. The sequence goes on along the minus strand of JAXCGZ010002292.1, from coordinate 24,474 downwards.
GAATAGAAAGAAGGGGTAAAGTCATAGGTAGGGAGCTTGGCCAACAGAGCCTTCTGCCAGACTCTGTCAAAACCTTAGAGATATCAAGGGCGACGACAAAGGATTCCCCATAGTTCCTCAGGGAAGATGACCATACATGAGTAAGATAGGACAGGAGAACACCAGTGGATCTTGCCTTGCAAAAAAAAAGCCGTACTGGTGATCGGAGATAAGTAAGTTAGATTCAAGGTGTTTCAGGAAGTGAGCATTGAGCAGTTTTGAAAACTTTAGCGATAGAGGAGGTTAGGGCAATAGGTCAGTAGTTTGAAATAATAAAGCAGTCACCCTTCTTAGGAACAGGTTGAACTAGAGCATGCTTCCAAGATAAAGGATAGATACTGGTTGACAGAATGAGGCAAAAAAGACGGCAAAGCATGGGAGCCATTTCATCTGCAGACTCCTTAAGGAACCTAGCAGGGATACCATCGGGACCAGATGCCTTGTTCGTCTTTAGCGAGGAAAGAACCTTATTAACTCTGCGTGAAGAAAGGATAAGGGAAGGCATATTGTTAGAGAGGGGTAAAGATTGAGGAACAGGTGCGCTGGAATCGTTTATAGAAGATTTGGCAGAAAAATGAGAGCCAAAGAGAGTGGCTTTGTCACTGGGAGAGCAAGCTATAGAACCATCAGAACGAATGAGAGGGGGAAAGCTTGAGTTACATAAGTTTTTGGAGAGGTTTTTGGCTAAGGACCAGAGGCATTTGTCAGTGGGAGAGGAGTTAAGGTCATCAACTTTCCTTCTTATAAATTAAGCCTTAAACCTTCGAATCTGAAAGTACAGCGCTTCCTAGCAACAATAAAAGCAGAGCTAGTAAATCAGAAGGAGAGGCTTGCCACGTAATGAAGCCGTGGAGGCAAAGCATCTGCGGCTGTCTGACCTTACTGCAGAATATCCTTGCCACCTTCCTTTTGGATGACCCAAACAAAATGGTATGGGAGAAATGTGGCATCCCTTTATCTCTAAGGAGCTAAAAGGTATGTGTGGATAGTTGTAAATGCGTGTGTCAAGGCATGACCCCCCTATACAAGGGGGAATAGGTCCTGGTGTATGTATGTATGAATCATTATTATTATTATTATTATTATTAATATTATTATTATTATTATTATTATCATTATTATTATTATTATTATTATTATTATTATTATTATTATTATTATTATTATTATTATTATTATTATTATCACTATTATTATTACTGCTTATATTATAATTAGCTTCATGCTTATTATTGTTCTGATGATTATAATTATTACTTCAATAGTTATGATGATTGTGTTTGCTAGTACAATTAGCATCAATTATTGCCATTTTCTTTATTGCAAATATTGATATTGATATTTTCTCAGATTACCATTCTGCTCTTCTCTCTGTTACTAACAAGCTTCTCAGAATGTTCAGTAGTGCTGCCTTCTGCTAATTCAAACCACCAAAGTCTTCTAGTTACTTGAATACTCAGTAATGTCTTTATAACTCTTGGAATAATGACTATAAATTTACTAAGAGCGTCTGTCCTAGTTTCTGTTTTGTTAATCATTCTGCTGCCAATTAGTGCAATTTACGGTTCTATTTCTTTTGCCTATTAGAGAACTGCAAACATTTGCAGATACAGATTATGCTTGAGGTCTCATGTGTGAGCGTGCATGCTTGCTTAGTGAGACTAGTGCCCATTTGGTGGTCATCCTGAGGGGGGGGGGGGGGGATTATGCACCACCTTCAATAGAGGAGCTCAACTGTAGAGAAGGGGCTGAGGTGCATTTGACACCCTTCATAATTAAGCAGTACCTTGCTAGTGCTTGTCCCAGGCTAGCTGTGGGTACAATTGGATTCCACCAATGAGAGGAAGACAGATGAAGAAAGCAGTACTACAGCAGGATAAGCTTATTGGGGGAAAAAGTCAAAAGACTATGCAGTCTGCCATATGAGTAGCCACC